>CAKOAT010416265.1:1697-66827 GCA_932364175.1 Eruca vesicaria subsp. sativa | reverse complement strand
TATTTTCACACCAGGGACGGTGTGAAGTAAGTCTGGGGGAGGCACCTGTGTGTTTCTGAACTCTATTTGCTTCTGTTTTTGTTTCTTGAGTCAGTCATGTTTATGTTTTCATTTATTGAGTTAGTCCTAGGATCGAGTCAGTCAAACTTATGTGGGAATCAGGACCTTATTTTATGATGCTTTCTAACCACCTCGTGCTCTAAGTATCTTATTCAGTGACCTTAGCAGTGATGAAAGACGTTCACCCGGACCTGGAACACTCCCTGACTTTACCTCGCCTTGCTCTCCAGAAGATTTCTGCTTGTAGAGGTTATTCTGGAAAGACTTAAACTCCACCTAACTTGAACCTAATATTGACTTAATTCTTCTTGTTATGGGCGTTAGATTAGGGAAACGAGATTACACTCAGGACATCTTAATTCTTTCTATCCATCTTGTTGATCCTGAGTGGCTAGCTCATCTTTAGCTAGTTCCCACCAAGAACCTTAAAACCAGTTCCCACCATGAACCTTAAAACCTTTGTTTCACCCTCATGCATTCTGTTTTTAAGTTTCATATGTGCAGATATGTGCAAAAGGGCTGGAGAGGAAAGGATCAACACTGCGCTCACTCGGTTTGCTCACAGACTACGCTTCAGAGCAAAGACGTACATGATCCGACAAGAAGAGAGCAGTCAATAGGGGTGATCTGACAATAAGAGAGCAACCAGTAGGGTGATCCGAGCATAAAAGATAAAATGGTGAAAGAAGTGCTTAAGTCAGAACCACCAGGGGCACAATATATGTAATTACCTCCTTCTCGTCATCATCATCATCAGAACTCGTCATTTCATTATTCATGTCTTCTTCAAAAAAAAAAAAAAATCAGTATTATTTATGTTCCAAGAGTTCTAAGAGATGATGAGAAGGAGAAGCGCTGAAACATTGCCCCTGGTAGATCAGAGAAGCAAATAACTGAAGTGGGAAGTGAAACAGTATGTAGAAGGGGTGATCTGAAAGGAAGAGAGCAAACCTACGGAGCAGATGAGTCAGTGCTCCACGACGATTGCTCTGCAGAGAAAATGAGTGAGGGTTGTGGAGATCAATGGATCCATCCTCTCTGGCAATTTTGTGTGATATCCTGCATCCTCTACAAAGACATGGTAAACCCTAAACACTTGTTAACTCCACTTTAAACACTGAAAAGGCCTGTCTCATACCTAGCCCGTTTCCCTGAATAATGCCTATGACAAGAAGCTCACACTGATCTTAAATGAATATAAGGACTTTCTGTCTGGAAGGTTTGACTTTTGCAGGTATGAGATATATAGTATGGAGCCGATTTGAACAGCAGTCAGTGGGGGTTCTTGTAAGGGTGTGTCGTCCTGATATGTCTGCTTGTATGGTTCAGAGATTTGTGGTTAAAGTATGGTTGCTGAAATGAGAGAGTTCCCACACTTTAAAACCTTTCCCACTGATCTGGAACTTGACATTGTTTGAGGACAAACAAGGATCCAAGTCTGGGGGAATTTATATGTTCTGTTTTTGACATATTACACACATACTTTGCATATCACTTTTGTGTTTTCCTGGAGTATACTTAGTGTGTTTTGAGTTATTTCAGGTATAGAACGAGTTGGAATGCACCAGAAGGAGCATATGGAAGAAAGAATGCAAAAACCAGAGTTTTCCATCGCAGAGCACCCGAGCGGAGCAACCCCCTGCTTGCTCCCTCTATCNCATATCACTTTTGTGTTTTCCTGGAGTATACTTAGTGTGTTTTGAGTTATTTCAGGTATAGAACGAGTTGGAATGCACCAGAAGGAGCATATGGAAGAAAGAATGCAAAAACCAGAGTTTTCCATCGCAGAGCACCCGAGCGGAGCAACCCCCTGCTTGCTCCCTCTATCGCGGAGCAAACCCCCCTTTGCTCCCGAAAATTATGGAAACTTCTAATTAATTTCGGGATTTGCCCTAATCTTTCTATTTTCTTCTCCTAGCCGCCTGTGGCCTTCAGACATATTTTATTCTATTTTTTTTCCTAGACAGAGAACGCTTTTGGAGAGAGGAGAAACCTTAGAACTTTTGGATATTGTGATTTTGATACTTGTAAAGGGAGAAGATCATCTCTCTTGTTCTAGAGAAGAATCCTCTGAACCCTATTTATATTTATCTGCAATAATATTCATGTCTTCTTCATCTCTTGACTTTGTGTTCTTTGTTGTTATGGCTGAGTAGTCGATTTGTTAACCTAGGGTTCTAGGGTGTTGATCCATTGAACTAAACATAGATAAGCATCATTCTCGCCTTTGCTCTCCACTGTTCTTACTGCTGATACTGATTTGATCACTTAGTAATTGATTCAAAGTTTAATCTTTTATCATTAATAATGAATTAGGTTGCTAGATCTGTTGAGAGCAAGCATCACATCCCTGGTCAGCGAAAGTAGATATCAGGGTGTGATGTGAGCATATTAGGTCTGTGCTTAATGTTTGCTGTTGAGTACTGGTCCACGCGAGAGCATAGGTACCTTTGCTCCTCTGGGAAAGGAGCACACCTGCGAGAGCATGGTGTTCTAGTTAAGAAATCTGAGGTCTAGGCTGCAGTTAAAGAGCTTGAATAATTGTTTGGTTCAGCATGGTTAACACCCAATGAGACACCCTAGGTTGACATCTTTATATCCTGAAATTAAAACCCATTTTAATTATTTGTTTCTCACGATTTGCTTCTTTACAAAACTTATCGTTTTAGCTTGAATTTGATCCTATAAAAATAAAGTGTAATATTTGGTCTCTACGGATTCGATCCTAAAGTGCTACATCGACACACCATTCGATTGTGGTAGTGTGCACATTAGGTTAATTGGTGTGCGTTCGCACGTAATATCACATGTTCGAGACCATGCAGCGTTATCGGGCTATGCTCTTGATGTACCGTGATCAGAACAAAGCCATTGAAGCAAGGCATCAGGAGGAGCTCAATAAATTTTGCATTGCTGCGAAACTGGAGTTCCTCGAAGAATGCGAAGGTTTGTTTTCAACGTACCATGAGAAGAAGAAGAAGACAAAGTTCGAGCTGGTCCTTGCCGAATCCAAGCTTCAAAATGTTAAGGTCCCTACCATCGATTGGTTCAAATTGGGTGAGCCAATGATGTTTGACTGAACATCTAACCAATCTCATTCTTAATCTTAACTTTTTTATGTTTATGTTTAATCTATTTTTTTTTTAATTCGAACCCTATGTACCGGTTGTTTATAAACAGTTTTGTTATATTTGATTTTTTTATAATTAATGCTTAATATTTCTAAAATTATTTGTTTAGAATCTACTCTTATTTGTTTATTTATTCCTTGATTTACTCATATTTTAGGCGTTTTAAGATTATGTTTGTTTAGAGATAATGGTTTTTGTTATGTTTAGTATTATTATGTTTAATAGTATAGATTTTGTTGTTTTTAGAAGTTTATTGATTAGATACTAAATATATCTTTTCTCTTAATTAAACAACTATTATATTTTTAAACTTTACCTTTTTCATATTTATTAATCTTATTTTTAGAATCTATGTTTCTTATGATTTTGTTTTGACAGTTCTGAAATATACTTGTGATATGATTGACATATATCTCATCTTCCAAAACAATTATTTTATAAAGTTGGTTCAAAGATGTTCTTTCTAAGACTTAATGATTTGACATTTTGGTCATGTTATCAAGATTTTTAGATATAGATTTCGTGTGTGATTTTGTTTTGACAATTTCAATATATAATTGTGATATGATTGACATTTATCTTATCTTCCAAAACGATTCTTTTATAAAGTTGTTTAAAAGATGTTCTTTCCAAAACCTAATTATTTGACGTTTTCGTCATGTTATCCGGATTTTTAGATAAAGATTTCGTATGCTTATTGCGTTTATCCATGTCAAACAATCATTACTCTTTTTGAATTCTTTGCTACAAGAAAATATAAAATATAATAATATGATAGCTTAAGCATTCCTTTTTGAAAGTATCTATGCATTGGATTGTTTAATCTATTGGATAAGTAATTTTTTTATATAATATTTTTAATATCTTTGATTTTAGACGATTTTATAGTAAGATTTTACATGTTAAATCATAGTTTATCTTTAGAATTTCTTCTATTTTTAAAACTATATTATTTTGAATCATAGATGTTATTTTTTACAACTTAGTTGGAATTTGAATATTATTTTTACTGTTCGAAAATCCTAGATGTAATTATTATAACTAACATAAATAAACTACATAGTTCGATTAATATATTCATTGGATTTAACTACAAATTTGTAATACAATTTTGGGCCTTTTCAATAGTATTGATTTTTCAAATTTACTATGGGTCATGGACCCATCCAATTTTGGTTTCAATCTAATATGTGTTTTAATTTTTCATACATTCACAACACTTAATTTTTTGATTCTCGGTTCAACCACAAACTTACTCGGTTATACAAAACTCAATGAAAAGACCCTACTAAAAGGTTAAATATACATCAAATTTCACATATAAAACTATAATATAATAGAACTCGAATAATTTGATATATTTTGTTACAACCAAAACAAAACCCACTCTTCTCAAGCGCGGATCAAAATCTAGTAACCAATAAAAAAGGAAAATCCATCCCAAGCTCGCAATTGGGTCAATGCAGACTTAGCTAGGTCGACCGAAAACATCAAGAAGATCAAAACATTAAAAAAAACAGTTTTTAATGTACTAGATCCTCGCTGAATAGTCATATATGTGTCATCTTTTGTTCATAATCTACAGCAAAAAATTCAGGGTCCATTTTTCTTTGTCATCTGAAATATGTATTATAAAGAAAATTAGCAAATACAACAAGTGTCCTACCAAATAACTGAAGGAAAACCAAAGAGAGCACAACCAAAAGTCATGATCGTATACATGACCGTCTCAAATAAATAACGATATATTTATGATTTATTGAATTTTTTTTAAAAAGTTAATAACTATGTTTGATGTTTCTGTACTATTATAAATTATGATCTAGCAATATATCTAATTTAAAAGAAAATTATCATAATTTATCTAAATATTTCTTAAAAATTCTTAGTTTTTCCTTATTTTTTTTTTATTTTTATTTTTATATTTGAGACCTTGTTCGACCGCTCCACTTACACATGATATTAGACGGTTCTGATCATATACCAAAACCAAAAGCATCCAGGCAGAGGAAGAACTTTTCTCAGAAGCAAAGAGAGCATATAACCATCTTGGATGACCTCTATCCAGGCCCTACCCGTTAGGGAAGCAAATGAATCAACCTCTCAGGCACAATCATTTTGGCCTAAATTTTTAGTTTTCTTTTAAGGTTAAATTTTCATATATTTGGGCTACACTTTATTTTTTGGGTAAAGTTATTTGGGCTAGAAAAACTACCTCATGTGTCATTTTTTAGTAAATCAATATTATGTGTCTTGCTTCTATTTTAAAAAAAAATATATCAATAGTTCTCGTTTTGGCTATTGAAAATGTTTGTTTTTTTTATACAATCTTACTATGTTTTTCTTATTTAATTTTTGATTAAACATAATTCTCTTTTTTTTTGTGTATAATCATATAAAAAAGTTGATACTATGGTTATAATTAATAACTGAGGGGCATATTTTTTTAATCTCGCTTAGAGTCTCCGATTGACACGGACCGGCCATGCCTCTATCTACATGAATATCCATCTTGTATATTTGCTTATATACATTCTAATCTTTTACTTTTATATATTTACTAATATCTATTTCATTAATTAAAGGTTATCTAGAAAAAAAAGAGGACGAATTTTCGGACTCGATAACGATGTCTCGAGAGTGAGAGATGACTATGCAGCAAAAATGCAGGAAAATTCTCAGCTCTGGGAAGATTTGACGGCTACCAACCAGGTCAATATCGAAGTTCCAGACGAACAACCACATCAATAGGATCCAGATTAAGGCCATGGCAGGGATGTTCGATGTTATTGCAAAGACAAACCCCGAGCCTTGGACAGATGTGACAGACTATACGTCCGACCATTAACCCCGATCCTACTTCAGAAGAGTAGGCGGAGATAGAGCGAAAAGCTGAGCAGCATAGTTCCCAGCTCTTCGACGACCTCATCCTTAATAATTAGTTTTTTTTTTATGTTTTGAATATTATTATATTTTGGATATATTAGAATTTTCTTTTGAATTTTTGAAATTCAAAATTTTTATAAATTTTATAATTTGTTTTTTAGAAAATTTTAGTTTGAAATTAAAAATATATTTTTCTCTAAATTATTAGATTCGACGTAAATATTACGACGAATTAACATCGACATTCGATGCAAACTTGTCGTGATTGTTACGACCAATTTACGTCAATAGTCAATGTTAATTCGTCATAAAGTTTACGACCGATTAACATGATTTAACCTTTTATTCTTCACGACTATATAACAACGATATTTTACGATCAATATATGACTAATTGAAAAACGTAACGTTACATCTATTTTATTACAATTTATTATACGATGAAATAACAACAAATATTTCAGTCGTAAATATTACGATGATTTACCACGATTTGTCGAACTACTAATGACGAAAGAAATATCATCGTTAGTTCGGATCTTTTATGACAAACTAACGACTAAATGTATAGTCGTTACGCTCATGTTTTCTTGTAGTAAAAGATTTCAGATTTGGAGGAATTATGGACTCTGACTCCAAACCTCCTGATATTCAAAAAAGAAGCTACAGTATAGCATATATCGTTTTTAACGAGTGTAACATTTTCTTTGTAGCTAATCACTGATTTAGGCGGGAAGTAATATAAAACTTGAGATCTGTTGATTTCTCGGAATAGTCATATATGTTTCCTGATCGTATACCAAAACCAAATCTAGGCAGAGGAAAAACTTTCTCAGAAGCAAAGAGAGCAGATAACCATATTGGATACATTTTGACCATAAAAAGAAAAAAACCATATTGGATACATATGAAGCTAGAACACATAGTAATCCAAGAGTTATTTTTCCCAAGAAAATACGACTAGATAAATCCTTTTAAAAGCACATACAAGTTCTTTTGAAAAACAATTCTCAACAAACCTCAAGAACAATTTGACTTGTTGACTAGCCTAATCAATTCACGACTTACCCTAGTCAATGAATTGCTTCTAACTCTTAGAGCGTTTTGCCTACCTTGCTCGGTTTCACAAAGCTCTACCTTGCTAGAATATCACCTAGTGTGTTGGTCGACTACAACCCAGTCGACTCTCTCTTTATACCTAGAGAGAAAAACCCTAAAACTACCCAATGGAAACTTTCCATTTTCTGTTTCAGCGAATAAGACAACCTTCTTCTTTTCTTCATCAGTTGTTTATTCTTCACTCCTTTTTCCTTAACACCCACGCCTTGATAAATATCTTCACATCTTTACTAAAGGCTCCTTCCTTTTCTTGCTCAGCTCTCGACTCCGCATTTCATCCAGTAGTTCAGGTCGTGCTTCATGAACTACTTCAGCTCCGTCCTTGAACTACTTCAGCTTCGTCTGCACCATACATCTTCAATCTCCCCCTTTTTAATCTGTGCGTCTCACAAGTACATGAGATGAATAAAACAATGCACACACAGACAAGAACAACTCGCGAAGCAATTCATGTAAGCAAAAGTACTCAAATATCCAAAGTAAAAAGGTTTCATACTTAATACATCTCCGAAAAGATAACATACATAAGTACTCCCCCATAATCTAGAAATTGTCTTAAACTGGAAATCAAAACCAGTTGCAACAAGTGGTGCAACCAGCAAGTACAATGCAAACGAAGTTCTAAAATAAAATAAACAACAACAGCATCGCTCCCCCACAATCTTAGCCTTCATCTCAGTCTTCTCCCCCTGCTTGTGAGCACACAGGTTAAAAACACAAAGCAAAGTTTAAACAGACTCAACAAAGTAAGAAGAAGACTGACCAGAGACAGAGCGAGAGAAATCGGCGACAATATCAGTCAATGCTCGCAGAGCCGCAGCCGTGTCCTGAAGTGCCTCTTGAAGCTCTTCCTGAGTGATCAGACCCTGAGGAACCTTGATAGTGCCCATATCAACCACGGAGACCCTTCGAGGACCAGTCCTTCCACTTGAGGTTGGTGGTGTGGGAGCAGGAGAATGACGCAGTGAGCGAGCAGACGGTCGTACCTCCAAAGTTGGTGCTGTCTTTCCCTTACCCTTTACCTTAGCCCTGAGTAGCTCATAATTCTCACCAACACGCTTATCCTTCTTGTAGGCCACATGACGAACAGATTTCTCACCACTCTTTGGCTGAAGAAGGTGCTGCTTCTGGTGAATTCTCATAATGAGACGAGGGAAAATCAACCATCGAGAGTCATTGCGCTGAATTACCCCTAGATTCATGATCTGCTTGAAGATCAAGCTCCCCAAATCAACCTTCACACCTTGCGCCATTTTGTAAATCAGATTGGCCTTGTCAACTGATACATGTGTCTTGTGAGTGGAGGGAATCAAATTATGTGCTGCAATGATCATTAAGGCGCCATAGCGAGGAGAGAGATCGGTGGTTGTCAAGCTTTCCCATGTTTTCTTGGTCTTCTCAGTCAAGAACTCTGCTAGTTCAGTGACTGTGACAGCATCCATGGTCTCTTCCATGTCAGCTTCTTCCTCAGACAGCGGTGAGAGGCTGAGATATTCGTTGATGACTGAAGCAGAGAACTGATACGCTTGGCCTCTGACTTGTACTTCAACAAGGCATTTATCATCTTCCACTTTCACACTCGGCAGAGCCGCATAAAATTCAGCAACCACCTGTTCTACATAGCTCACCAGAGATGTCACAGTAGACACCATCCCTCCCTTTTTAATAACATCAACATATCCCCACTGATCTGGTTCCTCTACATCAACACTACGTTCAGAAATGAAACTACGGCCCTTAAACTGATCATACCTTTTCGTAATCTCTGGTGTAGATGCAGAAGCACTATGACCTCCCTTCTTTCTGGACTTTACACGATGAGAGACAGTGTCCTTGGGGAGATCGGAAGAATCTGAAACATCTCGAGACGACGTAGGAGCATTGTCGACTCTGGTCTTGATCTTCTTCGATGCTGGAAGACCCAATCTTTGTAGAACTCTCTTAGTCCTTGCTTTGATGGGTGGGGTTCCTTCAGATGCCGAACTCACCTCCACCGCATCCTCATCTTTGTTGTCAACAGCCAAGGTCAGATCCACCTGATCCTGAGACCCGTCTTCCTTCTCCTCTGGGTCAGCTTCCTTCACCTCAGATCCAGATTCAGAGTGTGTCCTTGCTGAGGCAGATGCAGTAGGAGAGGGTGGTGATTTTGGTATGGTGTCTTCTGGGTTAGACGCTGTCACAGGTACATGGAGTGTTTCGAGAACCAAGTCTTTGAGGTGAGAGGTACCGTGAAGCTCATCGCTTTCCTCCGAATGAGCCTTCTCATTTGCAGTATTAAAAGACTCAAGCTCCTCGGTGACCTCAAGAAGAGTCGTTACGGTTGTCGGATTGTTGAGAGGAGGAGGTGATTCAGATTCTCCGTCAGCAAGTTGAAGTCGATCTGGCTTAGAGGTGACATGCACTGGTGGATTTGCTGAGGAAGATGCTGCAGCCGACTTCTTAGTGTTCTTCATCTTTGAATTAAGATACTGGTGGATTTGCTGAGAGATGATTTCTGAGCAGTTTCTTTGATTTGGAAGTGGAGAAGTGAGATCGTGTGAGGTATAGAGAACTGTTTAGGGTTTTCCGACTATCTCCACTAAGAGGAAAACTCAACCAACTTATCCGAAATTGTACATCTGGTCCCTGTACTGATTCACTTTCCCTTTTGTAATCTGTACAATTAATTTTCTCTCATCCAAACCCGTTAGACTTAAGCAACCACATTCTCGAATAATAATGAATCATTAGACTCTCAGAATAGCAATCAAACATATATCACAGATCACAATTGGCCTTAGTCTGAACGAATTTTTTTTAAAAAAATTTAAACAGATTGATTTTGTACCTTTTAGAGCATGTCACGCCTGATCTGATTCAGCACTTAGTTCAGACTGCACACACGAGACTTTTAGATTGTACAATCTGGTGGACTCAAAAGTCTTTTTTGACTAGCTTTCACACCGTTGTACCTTCATCAATCCTGGTGGGTTTTCACTTCCTCATTCACATGTGTGAGTGCTCCCCATCCTTTCGTTTCGTTTCTTTGTATTATTTTTTTTTGTTTCTTTTTCTCTTTTGAACTTCTTCACCCTTCTTGTGAGGTGACGATGTTTCTTCTTAAGGGTATTATGATCATCCACACATGTGAAAACTTGTACCTCTCAACAGGATCAACGGTACAACATGTTGCTCTTTTCCACAGCGTTCTCAAGTGCCAAACATAATCTGAATCATGTGTACCTCCTGAACTAGCACCTATACCAGACCCTGCACTACTTGACTCAACAATCAAGATTACATACCCCAATGGCATTTCTTAGCGTGATAAAGCGATTAAGATCAAGGGGTTTAGTAAAAATGTCAGCCAACTGTAAATCAGTAACAACATGCTCAATTACTACCTGATTGTCTTCAACCAATTATCTGATGAAATGGTGTCGTATGTCAATGTGCTTTGTCCTAGAATGCTGGACTGGATTCCTTGAGATATCAATTGCACTTTTGTTGTCACAGTGTACCAGAAAGGGTCCAGACGTCATTCCGTAGTCAGCTGACATTTGCTTCATCCAAATCAATTATGTACAACAGCTTCCCATGGCGATGTACTCAGCCTCTGCAATAGATAGTGACACATAATTCTGCTTCTTGCTCATCCATGATATGAGATTGTGACCCAAAAAGAAACATCCTCCACTTGTACTCTTCCTATCATCAGCACATCCTGCCCAGTCAGCATCACTGTATCCTACCAGGTTCTTGTTGAAGTTCTTGGCGAATTGTATTCCAAGGCTTTCGGTTCCCTTGACATACTTCACGATCCGCTTGACTGCATTTAGATGTGACACCTTTGGTTTTGCTTGGTATCTTGCACACACTCCCACGCTGAAGGATAGATCTGATCTACTGGTTGTCAGATAAAGTAGACTTCCAATCATCCCTCTGTACAAGGTTGGATCAACATCTTCACTGGCTTCATCTCGTGCAAGTTTTACTGAAGTACTCATTGGAGTACGTGCGACTTTGCTGTTTTCCAGTCCGAATCTCTTAACTAGATTGTTGGCATAGGCACTCTGTGAGATGAACACCCCTTTCTCAGACTGAGTTACTTGAAGCCCCAAGAAATACTTAAGCTCCCCACACATACTCATCTCGAATTCATCAGTCATACTCTCCACGAATTCATCCACCATTGACTGTGAAGTACTTCCAAAGATAATGTCATCCACGTAGATCTGAACAATGATGATGTTCTTATCTTTCTCCATAAAAAACAATGTCTTGTCTACACTTCCCCTGATGTATCCTCCTTCTACTAAGAAGCTTGTAAGACGCTCATACCATGCTCGAGGTGCCTGCTTAAGACCATACAATGCTTTCTTCAACTTGTAGACATGTTGCGGATGAGTGTGATCTTCGAACCCCTTTGGCTCCTCCACATAGACCTCCTCTTGCAGAATTCCATTCAAGAACGCACTTTTTACATCCATCTGGTATACCTTGAAGTTCAGGATGCAAGCAATTCCTAAGAAAAGCCTGATGGACTCAAGACGAGCCACTGGTGCAAATGTTTCTTCAAAGTCTACCCCTTCAACCTGTGAGTACCCTTGTGCCACCAATCGCGCTTTATTACGAACCACTTCTCCATGCTAATCAGTCTTATTCTTGAAAATCCATCTAGTTCCCACGACATTTACTCCTTCTGGTCTGGGCACAAGTTCCCACACATCATTCCTTACGAACTGCTCCAGTTCCTCCTCCATTGACACAATCCAGTAATCGTCACGTAGTGCATCATTGTGTGTCTTAGGTTCAATGGAAGAAACAAAGCAAGCAAACTGGACCATCTTTCGAAAGTTTATCACCTTGCCGCGAGTCTTTCGTCCCTCATCTAACCCTCCAATCACATCGTCAGCAGAATGATTACGATGTACTTGCTGGAGTACTTCAGTTGGTGCAGCACCTTCTGATTCAGTGATCTCAGATACTTCTTCTTTTGTTCTGATCTCTGATGTCTCTGTCTCTCCATCAGACTCGTTGTCATCCCAGCTGATCACCGACAAGTCATCAAATATCACATTCACAGACTCCATAACCATGGCAGATCGCTTGTTGAACACTCGGTATGTTGTACTAGTTACTGAATAACCAAGGAAGATGCCCTCATCGCTTCTTGAATCAAACTTTCCTTGGTAGTCCTTATCGTTCAAGATATAACACACCCTATTGATGATGTAACATGCAGTACTCATTGCCTCAGCCCAAAACCTTTGAGGTATCTTGTTACCATGTATCAACGCCCTGCCCATCTCTTGTAGTGTCCTATTCTTTCGCTTTACTACACCGTTTTGTTGTGGTGTCCTGGGAGCTGAGAACTGATGAGCTATTCCTTTCATCTCACAAAATTGCGTCATTAGTTCATTCTGAAACTCTCCTCCATGATCACTGCGTATCTTCTTGATTCCTCCTTTCTCATTAATCAACTGTAGTGCCCAAATCTTGAAGCTTTCCACCGTTTCTGACTTCTCTCTGATAAATCTACCCATGTGAATCTTGTGAAGTCATCAACTAGTACAAACACATACTTCTTCCCTCCAATACTGTCGATTTGCATTGGTCTCATTAGATCCATGTGAACTAGATCCAAGGGGGCCAAGGTTTGTACATCCGGGACCTTCTTGTGTTGTACCTTTACTTGTTTCCCTTGATTACAAGCTCCACACACGATCTTCTCGTTTATCTGAAGCTGAGGTACTCCACGAATCATATTCTTGTTGACTAGAGTTGCCATGTTACGCAGATTCATGTGGCCTAGACGTTGATGCCAAAGTTCAACATTGTCTTGTGAGGATTGAGCAGAGAAGGCATTCATACACTTAGTCTTCTTTTCCCACATGTAGCAGTTGTTGCCAGCTCTTATCCCTTGTAGAACTGTTACCCCATGCTTGTTGATGGCTCGGCATTCTGTAGCTGTGAATAGCACTGAGAGTCCTTCATCACATAGTTGACTTACGCTGATCAAATTTGCCTTCAGACCTTTGACAAAGTATACGTTCACCAGCTTAGGTAGTTCAATATCGTTTGTAGCACCTTTCCCTTTGATAGATCCTTGTCCTCCATCTCCAAACGTGACCTTTCCACCTTTCACCTTTTTCAAGTTATCTAGGTACTCAGCATTCCCTGTCATGTGCCTTGAGCAACCACTATCAAAGTACCATGGCTCTTTGGCATCATCATCCTCCGTAACTAAAGCCATGCTACAGCGTAAGTCAGACCCTGTAGTACTCGACAAATACAAGTCTGACTTTCTCATCCATACTTGACTTGTGTTCCCAACTCTCCAGAACTTCCGTTGATTCCACAATTGTCTGATCTTCTCAAGATACCTTTGACAGAACCTTTTGTAATGACCCAACTTCCCACAAAAATGACATCCAGACGTTTGTCTTGATGGACTTCTTGTCTCACTTTCCTTAGTGTGAGCAAACCCTCCAGACACAAAACTGGTCATGCCTGTGGTATTACTTGATCTTCCAGTGTATCCCAGTCCCATGTGAGAATTCTTTGTTCTGCCTTGAGACAAAATCTTGTCCAGCTGTTTAGTGCCGTTAGCATCTTGATCTTCTTGTATTGCTGATCTAACTCTGATTGTAGTTCCATGGTGATTTTCTTCTCAGCCATCACTTCCTGTCTGAGATCTTCTGCTTGTTTGGCAAGAACTAGCTTCTCTTTCATCAGATTCACACTCTCTTTGGCTAGCTCAGTTTCCTGTTGAAGTTCCAAACCAACATTTTCCAATTCTGCCTCAAGACTTTCCTTAGCTTTCTCAAGTGCTCGATTCTCAGCTCCAAGTCTCAGTACTGTCTCGCGAATTTCTCGATAGCTCTCAGTTAGTTCTTTCTCTGATTCACTCTCATTTTCAGAGTCAGACTCAAATTCTGTGATGCCCAAGAATGCCACAAAGTTGTTCAGCTCTTCTTCACTATCGCTGTCGGAGTCGCTGTCGTCGATCCCAATCAACGATTTCTCTTTCTTCTTCTTGCTGTCTGTCTCGCATTCAGCTTGAGTATGGCCAAACTCTTTGCATCCAAAGCATTGAAACTCTCTTCTTTTTACTGTGGGGCAATCAATTCGCACATGGCCATATCCCTTACACTCATAACACTTCACGTCTGACTTCTTGACATTCTTCTCAACTTCAGCAGATTTGGATTTTGAACCGAACTTCGTGTAGGATTGTCCTTGTTCCACTTTTCTGAGTACTCTATCAAATCTCCTCACAAGTAGACTTAATGGATCATCACCTGCTTCATCCTTTTCAACAGACGCTAGTGCAATTCCCTTAACCTTCTTTCCACTGTCTAACTCCATCTCATACTCTTACATCATACCCACTACCTCATCGAAGCTTATGTCATCAGTGTTGAGAGCTACTTCCATGGCTGATTTGTGACCTCTGAACCTTTCAGGAAGGCACCTCAAGAACTTCTTCACCATTTTCTTTTCTTTGTATTTTTTCCCGAGTGTGAGTGCTTCTTGGGACAATGAGCTTAGCTTGGAACTGAAATCAGCAATTGATTCATTCTCGTCCATCTTCAGATCTTCAAACCGAGTATCCAGCATGTCTCTTCTCCAGCTTAACACCTTCATAGTTCCTTCAAAGTGCTTCTGAAGAATATCCCATGCTTCTTTCGCTGACTCACATCCCTGAATCAACTCAAACTGTTTCCTCGCAACACTGCAGTGAATGGCCATGAGTGCTCTTGCATTGAACTTGGCAAACTTGTTCTCATCTTCAGTCCACAGTTCTTCGGGTTTTGATACATCTTTACCATCTTCACCTCTCGCAACAGGATGCTTCCACCCAGACTCAACTGCCTTCCATGCTAGTGGATCAATACCTTTGATTGTCGCCTTCATTCTGGCTTTCCAGAACCCATAGTTTCCTACTTCCAAGATCACCTTGGAGTGCGCCACCAACTCTTTGAAGTTGTCCATTCCGCAGGATCCTTACCTGTTTAAGAAAACACAAGTACCTGCTCTGATACCAATTGAAAGCGCAAGATTAGTAGTACAGAAACTAGAACACATAGTAATCCAAGAGTTATATTTCCCAAGAAAATACGACTAGATAAATCCTTTTAAAAGCACATACAAGTTCTTTTGAAAAGCAATTCTCAACAAAGCTCAAGAACAACTTGACTTGTTGACTAGCCTAATCAATTCACGACTTACCCTAGTCGATGAATTGCTTCTAACTCTTAGAGCGTTTTGTCTACCTTGCTCGGTTTCACAAAGCTCTACCTTGCTAGAATATCACCCAGTGTGTTGGTCGACTACAACCCAGTCGACTCTCTCTTTATACCTAGAGAGAAAAACCCTAAAACTACCCAATGGAAACTTTCCATTTTCTGTTTCAGCGAATAAGACAACCTTCTTCTTTTCTTCATCGGTTGCTTATTCTTCACTCCTTTTTCCTTAACATCCACGCCTTGATAAATATCTTCACATCTTTACTGAGGCTCCTTCCTTTTCTTGCTCAGCTCTCGACTCCGCATTTCATCCAGTAGTTCATGTCGTGCTTCATGAACTACTTCAACTTCGTCCTTGAACTACTTCAGCTTCGTCTGCACCATACATCTTCGAAGGGCACTACTAAAGAGAGAAGAAAGGTTTGAACAAAAAGAAAAAGAAATAAAGAGAGAAGAAAGAAAACAAACACATGCAAGGCTCGTGGGACTTGGAAAAGAAAATAAGTTAACAATAGTAAAAACACTTTGCAAACATACGAAAGCCATATAACATGTTCGGCTTTATTGATTCATACAACACCGTTGACCAAAAAAAGATTCATACAGCACATTTAAGTCCGCATCAGAACACTCTGGTTGTGTAATAGTTAGACACTAGAGATAAAGATTTGGGTCGGTCAACCTTAGCACAGGCGTTGCTATAAGTGGACTCTTCAGCTTCAACGTGATCCCAAACTTCTCCTCGACCTCTACTCTCTCTCCTTGAGGAAGTTCCCAGTCAAATGAATGCAAAAGCGTAGCGATGTTGTATAGAACAACTCTCTCGCCCATCGCGATTCCAGGACATATTCTACGACCAGCTCCAAACGGAATATAGTTGAAATCATTTCCATTGAAGTCATAAGATTTATTAAGAAACCGGCTTGGGTCAAACTCAAGCGGGTTCTCCCATACATCTGGATTCCTATGGATCGCCCACACGTTAATGAACATCTTTGAATCTCTAGGGATAGTGAAGCCATTCACCACGGTGGTTTCAGATGGGCGGTAAGGAATAAGGAGTGGAGCAACCGTGTGAAGCCTTAGTGACTCTTTCATAATAGCATGAATGTATGGAAGTTTTGGGATGTGAGATTCTTCCACTATATTATATTTACCGACAACTTCGTCAAGTTCTTGTTGAGCTCTCTTTATGATATGTGGTTGGTTAAATAGCTCAGCCATTGCGAACTCTATGACGTGTAAAGATGTATCCGTACTACCGAGCACCATGTCCTTTAAGATAGTTATGAAAACATCTTTAAATTAATATTAAAACTTACTGAAGCTGTATATTTTAAAATTAAGAAACTGGTCGAATCTAAACCCAAAGCTCCAAATTGTTTACCATCAACTCTAAAAACAACTATATATACTAAGGTCCTAAAATTCAATATCAGAGCCTAATAATATTTAGTAAATATCCCTAACTGAAATTTCTAATTCTCTAATTGATAAAAGAAAACAGCATATTTCAGTAAACATTAGTTTTAATAATTACCCCTACAATACGGACAATGTTTTACGTACCATGAGCAACGCCTTTACATCGTCCATGTTGACAATTGTCTTCTCATCATCTTCATCTTTGATTTTTAATAAGACCTCCAAAAAATCCTCACCCTTCCCTTCACCTCCCTTATTCATTTCCAGCCGTTGATTAATGACCCGGTCAAATAGCCGGTCCATCCTCTGAGCCGCTCCTCGCATACGCTTAGCCAAACCCTGAAGATCAAAAGGGCTCAACAACGTGAATAAGTCAGCTAGATTGGGCTCCAGCAGGAGGTCGTTCATCAGTGTAACTAATTCTGAGAACTCGGCTCCAACAAGCTCCCTCTCTTCATCTCCAACCGTAGTTCCCCACAACATCTGCGTCACAACATTTAGTATCATCAAAAATATCTGTTCTCCCAAGTTAACAGATGACCCGGCCCGAGCACGATCCGCCAGATACCGAACCGTTCTCCTGGTCTCTCCTTGACGAAGGCCAACAGATGTTTCCATCCTGGCGTTGCTAAGTATCCTATTAACACATAGTTTCCTCAGCATCCGCCACCTCGGTCCATATGGTGACCAAACGATATCAATACCGCCGTACATGTTAATCAGAGCCACCGAAGGAACATCGTGGCTAGCAAAAATGACGTCATTGGTTTTGAGAATCTCACGGGCCACCTCAGAGGAGTTGACCACAATGGCTAGCTTGGAGCCGAACCATAGTTTGAAAATGGGACCGTGTATTTTAGCCAGCCCTTGGAAGTAACTGTGAAGCTCTGGTTTGAGAAACGGGAGGTTTCCGACTATCGGAAGACCCCGAGGTCCAGGAGGCAAGGGATGAGACCGACGTTTGGATTTGGCGTAAAGCCGAATATACCATAAAATAGAAGAGAGAACGATCACGATCAAAACATAGTCCACGTTTTCCCTACCACTTAGAATCTCTAAGAGACTGGAAATGTTAGTCATTTTTAATCGACTTGATGCACAGAACACAATGACCCTTTTGTGTATTTATAAACTTTCAAGAAATTAGGGCGTGGTATTAGTTTGGTTGTTTAAATTTTAATATTAGTAAATAATGTTCAACATTTATGATATTATTCTTTTCTGACAGTTCCATCTATCTAATCCTTACCAACACTCCAATTTAACTATTTGCAGCACTTGAGATAATGATAAAACCAAACGCCATTTCACAATATATCCTTCTTATTACATAAATGAGGAGGGATCTCACAGGAATTACACAGGTAGTAAAATTAGAATTGTGATTTGTGAGGGTAGAACTTAGGGATAAATTACTTTTGAACGTAACCAAGTACTGAACTGCGCCGGGTTAGGTTTGTGTAATGGAATTAGTTGGGGATGGATTAAAAACGGTTATTTTGTCAGATTCAAATTGTAACCGATACCTGATTCCCTGTTCAGGCCGGTATAAAATTTATATAAATATATTTAAAAAAAAAACTTAGGGATAAATTCCTTTTGAACGTACAATTTTATAAACAATCATATTTGGAAAGATGAAGTAATTTCATATTCTGAAGAGAAATATCCTAGATAGCACTAAAATAAATTTTGATTCTCAAAATAACACATAAAAATTTACTAAAATACTAAATTGTATAAAATGTATATATTCATAGAATTAAATACTTAGAATTTAAGGTTTAGAGTTAGACTTTAGAGGTTTGGATTTAGGAGTTAGAGATTATTTTGCATTTTTTTCTAAACTGAAAAAAATAATAAATTTATATAAATTTAATATTTTTTAAAAATAGCTAGTTAGTTTATTTTGTGATAATTGTTTTTGCAATTTAGAAAAAAATGTCTAATTAGAGAATGAGTATCGCTAGAAACTCTTCACTAATGCTTTTTTTTACTTTAAAGTATTATACAGAAAATATTTACTGTGAAGTTAAATTTACTCCAGTTTCAGCAAAAAAGTTACCGATCAGCAATTTACTGTACAAAACAAGAAAAACACATTCTAAGTTTTACCGGAAATATAAGAGAACGGATGATTGCGGTTTCTGTGGCCAGCAAAGATGGATCCAACAATCCAAATCCTTACCGCACAACTCCGTCAAACTATTTGGAAGACGGTGCACCGATGATTGAGACTCCAAACCATATTTTGAGGCAAGGGTTTGAGAATCAGAATATATCATTGGACAGTTCAATAAATGTCTTTCACACTGTGGCTGATCAAATTTTGGGCAGCAAGGGTAGATTTTCTCTCGTAAGTTAGGAGATTCCTCATTCCTATTACGTATTCTAGAGAATGTTGAAGAAAGTATCTTTGGTAGCCCTTTCGCTGCATTACATTAGGAATTTTCGGGGTTTGAGATGGAAGATATCCTTCTCAAAAGACTCGAGAAGATCGTAGACCTCCTTTTTGGCGTCTCTGAATTTTAAGTTTTTGTCATCATGTTCCGTGTATGCATTGAAGAACTGCCATCTTAATCGACCACTAAGTTACTTTGTAACATTTTCCTAATTTTCCATACAATTGTTTCAGATATATGTTTTCTCAATTGTAAGATATTTTTATCTAACAATTGTAAACTCTGTTTATCCTTAATTTAATGCATCAAATTTAGTTTAAATTAAAAACGTGTACTCTAAGATTTACAAAAAAGCATATATACTCCGATTTTTTTTTTCTTTTATCTACCATCTATTTTACTTTTCACCCAGCCACTTTTTATTTACTTTATTTTACCAATCACAACCAAAGTATCTCATAAATATTATATAATATAATATAGTATTGTAATTAAGTATAAATATAAAAATATACTTTATTGGAAAACTGACACATACGTCTTTGAACTTTTATTTAAATGATGTTCTAAATGTAGTAAGAAGTAGCATATGTTTTTTTGTGAAAAAAATTAGCATATGTTTCAAGTAATTTATTATCATTTATAATATAAATTATATAATGATGTACCAAGTGTTAAGGAAAAATTATTAAAAATTTGGTAATTAGTGGGTGGGATGCTAAAATTTCGGTTTATTTCTTATGAACTCATGAGACTTGCCACTGATTAGCTGACTAATTCTTTCAGTTAACAGCTTTGATATTTACTTTTCATTTAAGTAATTCAGTTGACTTAAAATCTAGAATAAGACAACGTGATATAACGTGGTACTTTTTATGATATGACATTTCTAAATCATTTAACATCTTTATGATATAAAAATAAAAACACGGAAAAAACAACCGTATATGCCAATTGCCAAATGAGAAAACAGTTATTTCTATGGCGGATACATAAATACTAGGTGTTGTGCCCGCATATAAGTTATAAGTTATTTTTTATAGTTTTAAAAAATCTAAATCAAACATTAAAATATTTTTATATGAATTTTCATCAAAATCTATATGTTTATTATAGTGTTGAAAAATATCCCATAATAAAATATTTTTGAAAATATATTTATATTTTTTCTTATTTTAAATTTTTTTATAACTTAAATTTTTATTTTTCATAATTAAAAATATTATTTCCAGATAACTGTATAATATTCTCTAAGATATCTTATGTTTTAAATATGCATTAATATGGATAATTATCCTAGTAATTTATAATAAATTAACTAATATAATAACATATAAATTTTCTATCACTAACATAAAATTCGCTTTTAACTAATTTATATATAAATATATAATGAAGTCTAAGATAATAACATACTAATCTTATTTTATTTTTAAATTTCGTTTTTATTCTAAGTTATCTAAGATAATAACATACTAATCTAATTTTATTTTTTAAATTTTGTTTTTAATTATAAAATTAGTTATATATAAAAGTTTTATTAAGTGTATAATCGATATTAACCACTCCAACTTTTAACGTGAGAGCTCCTTTGCGAAAAATCACTTCACAAATAATAGTATAGATTAAGGGTATAATCGATATTAACCACTCCAACTTTTAATGTGAGAGCTCCGTTGCGAAAAATCACTTCGCAAATAATAGTATAGATATCAGGCCATAATATTAAGAATTTTTTGACAAAGCAATATTATTAAGCATTCTAATAGGTTCTTTTTCTGTTCCTTTAAAACTTATTGTTATATAATTATTTTAAATATATTCAAAATGCTTAATATTGAGCTTCAATTTAGTTTTAAAAGCTAATATAGTTCTTATTAGTATTTTGGCTGTACATTTAGTTTGTTTTAGAAAATAATATGATTTAAAAAAAAAAGAATATTCCCACCGTTTTATAATAAATATCATTATAGATATTTTTTTCTTATAAAATAAATGTCTTTTTCGATTTTTCAATAATGTAAAATTTATTAATTTTATACTACAATTTATTTTTCTCTTGCTTAAAATATGATTAAACGTATAAATAATTATATTTTATATAAAAATATTTAAAATTAGTTAATTTTTAATCTGTGTACGTAAAGATAAAGTGAGACTAATATGAAACATATGGAATATGAAACATTAGTACTGGTCTATAAATAAATTCTCAGAAATAGCTGTCTGCCGTTTCAATAGTCTTTCCAGTTCTTTGCAAAAAAAAAAGGAAAAAAGAAGAAAAAATCTTTTCCAGTTAATCCCTAGTTTAATTTCTTTGGAATCTGGTCATAAGTATATTATATATCGCCTGGTCAACAATTAGTTTTATATAAACCGCCCATTTATGTATACATAATTATCAAATAAGGTGTGTTCATTCACGATATACAGCAACACAATTTTAAAATTTATATTATATTAAAAATAAAATTAGGTTAATATGTAGAATCGATATACAGCGAAAAATACAATGCACACCGTAATTCCAAAAAACTCTTATCTCTTCTATTAGAAATCTTTTACACAATCTCTTACAGATTTGTTTGATCCGAATTACACGACTCGCCACGGATCGATTCCTAAAACATCCAAGTTGCTTGCCTCAACACATGTTGATCAAGTCTACCAATTTACTCAGCTATGAAACCCCAAAACCCTTTGTGTTTCCCTCTGAGAATTACAAAGACAAAAGACCTAATCCCCAAATTAGGTAAAAGCCAAAATATATATTAAATAATCTTTTCTTATTATCTAATATATTATTTTCCTATATATTAGCATCATAAATCTTCTAATTTCGTCAACCAAACATATAGAAATATCCACATCTCCACATCTTGATGATTCCTTTTTATTCTCTGAAGCGTGTGTTACACACCATTCTCTGTGTGTAACACAAGTACGCGAACCAAAACTCCACCACTGCAACAACTTCTCAAGCTCTAAATACTTGAGCTTACATTCTCCCCCTTTTTCACTGAGTTTTACAACTCAAGCTCACTAACCTCTAAACAAACTGTGCATAGTACATCCCATCAAAATAAATTTCAAACTCCCCCTGAAATCAAGTATCATCTCCCTATGCTTTAGTGAAAAACTCTGTGAAAACTTCATGATACTTGTTGGACATCAGAAACTCTCAATACCTCCTAGACCATCGAACTGGTTCTTCAAGTTCAGTATATTGATCATCCATTCGAGTGTATGACACACTGGTATGCTTGTGTGACACACATTTCGTAAACTTAGGATACAAATCCTTCTTAACTATCCATACATATCCATACCTTTTGGGTTCCACATAACAAAGGTTCATCCTCCAAGCTCTCTCAATCTGGTTTCTCTGAGAATAACAGAAAGCAACTTTATGACCAGCATTCCCACAAAACAAACATCCATTCCTCCGAGTTATTGCAGGTTTGGGAGGGTGAACTTTTGTCCGAGCCTTATGTTCCTTTTCCACAGGTGCAGATATAATTGTTTTCTCAACTTTTGAGCTATTTTCAGGGTGAGAGGTAGTATCTATTTCAAAGTTGATAACATTAACTGGATTAGCTTGATTTTCTGGAGCAGCACCCTTGTAACCTAAACCCCAGTTCACCTTTGGAGATTGTCCAAGTGATAAAATATGAAATAAAGTTTCAGATCCTTTATTAAGCATCCTTAACTTTTTGTAATTTTCAGTGAGTTCTCTTTGCAGCAGCTGACTTTTCTCGAGTTCCTCATTCAGTAGTTGTTTCGCCTGCTCATATTTGGTTTCCAAGCTCTTTAGATTGTAGGCCTGCTCAGAGATTGTCTTCTGTAAACTCTGTAGATCAGACTCCTTCTCTTCTTTTGACATCCCAATCTCTGTTTTATTGTTGTTTTTGGACTCTAGAATGTTCCATTGTGCTTCCAGCCTTGCTTTATCTTTGATCAGCTGCATATTTTCTTCACTGAGTTTAGCAAATTGACCAAAGAGAACCTGATACTCAGCAAAAAGATCTGCATTTAAATCATTTTCTGTATCATTGTGTGACGCATCAGGATTGGTGTGTGACACAGGCGACGCACGAGTTTCACCTTTAGTGATGTGTTTGTCAGACCCTACAACTCCATGAAGAGCCACAAAGTTGAGAGCATCTTCCTCTCCTTCTGACTTTTTTATCACTGCAACTTCTCTTCATCTTCATCTTCTTTGTGTTCACACAATCTGATTTTATGTGCCCATAACCATTACATCCATTACACCTGATTTCTTTTCTCTTGAATGAATGACAATCTGTTTTGACATGTCCAATACCATAACAATTAAAACACAACACTTCCTGCTTTTTATGTCTTTCTTCTTCTCTAGGCAGTTTACTGTTGGACATCTTATATAAAAGATCCATGGTTTCTTCAAGTTTCTGAATCATTAGGTGAATAGATTCTTCAAGTTTTTGAGCTCTTTGGATGTCTTCCCCATCAACTGAAATTCTTGAATTCTGAACAGGCTTTGAAAACTTAGTTTCTAATTCCATCTCCTCAGCCTTTAAAATCCCTACTAGCTCAGCGAAATTCAGTTCATCAGTGTTCCTCGTCAAAGTTATTGCTGCTTTATGTGCTGCAAACTTAGTAGGTAAACATCGCAATAGTTTCTTCACCAATTTTGCATCTTCATATTTTTTACCTAAAACTTGTGCTTCATTGGCTATGGAGCTGAGCTTGGCACTGAAGTCTCCTATCTTCTCATCATCAGTCATCCTTATGTTTTCAAACTGTGATGCAAGCAAGTCTAGTCTTATCCTCCTGACATTCGCAGTACCCTCAAAGGCGTTTTGTAGTATGTCCCAAGCCTCTTTAGCTGATTCACATCCTTGTATTAACTCAAATTGCTTACCATCTACAGAACTGAAGATTGTATCCAATGCTTTTGCATTAAACTTTGAAAGTTTTTTCTCTGTTACAGTCCACTTTGTCTTTGGTTTAGGTGTCTTCAAACCATCTTCTAGCATCACATATGGTTCTTCCCATCCAGATTGAACAACTGTCCAGATATCTTCATCAGTTCTACGTAAGTTTGCTCTCATTCTCACTTTCCAATAACCATAATTCACATCATTCAGCAGCAACATATTATGTGCCAAAATCGCCATATTCTCTTCTCAAGATCTCACCTTGGTTCAAAGAACTCTTCTTCGTTTAGGTGTCCCGCTCTGATACCAATTGTAGAATCGATATACAGCAAAAAATACAATGCACACCGTAATTCCAAAAAACTCTTATCTCTTCTATTAGAAATCTTTTACACAATCTCTTACAGCTTTGTTTGATCCGAATTACACGACTCGCCACGGATCGATTCCTAAAACACCCAAGTTGCTTGCCTCAACACATGTTGATCAAGTCTACCAATTTACTCAGCTATGAAACCCCAAAACCCTTTGTGTTTCCCTCTGAGAATTACAACGACAAAAGACCTAATCCCCGAATTAGGTAAAAGCCAACATATATGTTAAATAATCTTTTCCTATTATCTAATATATTAATTTCCTATATTTTAGCATCATAAATCTTCTAATTTTGTCAACCAAACATATAGAAATATTCACATCTCCACATCTTGATGATTCCTTTTTTATTCTATGAAGCGTGTGTTACACACCATTCTTTGTGTGTAACACAAGTACGCGAACCAAAACTCCACCACTGCAACAACTTCTCAAGCTCTAAATACTTGAGCTTACATAATATTCTAAAGTTTATTATTTTATAGCAACTTTTTGATAAAGATTTTAGTTTAGTCAAACAATAAACTAACATTTTGATTTATTTTAAATTATGTTTAAGAAAAGATATATATATATATATATATATATATATATATATATATATATATATATATATATATATATATATATATATATATATAATCGAAGCTTCTTTAATAATAGATGAATTAATTTCTACTTGCTAATAAAATACACGAATTAGTTTAGATTTCCGTTTGATACACGAACTAATTTTTGTTATCAATTATATTCATTGACTTTCAAAATTTGCAGATTTTATACATCGATTTAGACGTTGTCAATTATGTTTAACCAAAAGTGGTGACAGCGTTAGAGTTTAAGTAAACACATGGTTAAATTGCAAAAGATTTTTTTTAAAAAAAAATACACAAACTATTTTTTTGTTGCTAATAAAAATACTTGAACTATTTTAAATTATGTTTAATACACAAACTAGTTTTTATTGCCTATTAAATACCTACAATTGTGAAATTCATATATTTTATACTTCGATTTAGACAATGTCACTATTTAACAAAAGTAAAGACGATGTAGTGTTTATTAAAAATGTGATTAAAATGTGAAATAAAAACTCCTTAAAAATCATCTCTGATCAATTTAATTTAATTTGTTAGTTTTCTTCTCCATTACTTTTCCATAGAGTAAATTAACCTTGATTGATTCATTATCACTGTAATCAAAGAGTAAAGATAGAAAATGCATAACACTAAACCAATTAATCAGGAATTCATCGAGAAATTACTCATTTTCTTTGTATTTTTTCACAACATGGAAATTGACTCTACTTTGAAGCTATAAAGGGAAATCAAAGCGAAGAAGAACAAAAAGAGAAGAACCGAATAAGAGAAGAAGAGAGGTTGGAACCGATTAGGTTCCTAATAGATGGGGTAAACTGAATTAGGGCTCAACCAATTTCAGGGGTTTTGGCTGATAGTGAGAGTTATTTTCACTGTTTATCCATTTTTTTAACTAAATACTACAGTCTGCAATTTTCAAAATCTGCGATTTTCAGAAAATTGTGTATTAAATGGGCAACAAAAGTTAATTGGTGTATTAAACATGGATAATATGTGTATTATATTAGTAACTAAAAATTAGTTTGTGTATTTTTAAGAAATTTTCTCTTCACAATTTAACCATGTGTTTAGCTAAATTGTCACCCCGTCCTCACTTCAGTTAAACATAGTTGACGTCGTTTAAATCGATGTATAAAATCTTCAAATTTAAAATGTTCTTGTATTAAATAAATATATAAAATTGTATGTGTATTTTATTGGAAATTGAAATTCGTCCGTGTATTCGAAAGAAAATTTTCGCTATATTTAAAATATAAGCTTAGATAGATTTTCATTTATTTATTTGGTTAATATATATTAAATCATTTTGATAATTTTATTAAATTTTTTTATAAAATTTATAAATATAAAAAATAAGTCAAACAAATTTTCTAAGATTTCTAGATATCAAAAGGAAAAAAATAGTATCACGAAAAAATTTGTTTAGTAATAAAAATTGTCTGACTATAAAACTAGACATAAATAATATTTCGAAATTTATTAAATATTTTATATTTATATAATTATATTATTTAATATCATATTGCTTGATTTATTTCAGTGATGATATATGTGTTAATTGAATATTCTAAATTTTTTTATCAAAAATAAAAATTAACATTAAATGTAATTTCTTTGTCACAGTTATTAATAATACATGTCATTAAATATAATATGATATGTTACCTTCTTTTAGTGAAAACGATTATATAGAGACGTGTGTTAAATCACTTTACAAATATAATGTTTAGATGAAGATTAACTATTTAGATTTGGGGTTATTTAGTATTCGGTAAATGATTATTTAATTCAGCATATGTAATTGCTATTGGGCAATTGATCAAAATAGTATTTTTGAATTTTTTGTCTCCAAAATAGCATTAAAAGGAAAAAAACAAAAAAAACGACATTTATTAATGGTCAAAATATTAACTTTACACCTTCAACCCTAACCCTAAAACATCAATCCTAAACCCTAAACCTTTCTAAATCCTAAACCATCAACAATGAATCCTAAACCCTAAAAACAAATTCTCAAACTGTAACACTAAAAAAATACCTTAAATCCTAAACGTCAATTCTAAAGGCTAAAGCCTAAATCCAAAAGCTAAAACCATTGAAATAAACTCTAAACCTTAAAACCTAAACTCTAAATAACAATTCTAACTTTAAACCCTAAACATTCAAATTTAAACCCTAAAATATTAGCCTTAAACTTCAATTCTAAACCCTAAACCTGAATTCTAAACCCAAAATCATCAACACATAATCCTAAACCCTAAAAATAAAATCAAAACCCTTAACCATATAAAATTACCCTAAACCCTAAACCTTCAACTCTAAACCCTAAAACATAAACTTTAAATACTAAACGCTAAACCTTAAACCCTAAACCACATAAACAAACTTTAAACCCTAAAACCTAAGCTCTAAATAAAAATTCTAACTTTAAACCCTAAACATTCAAATCTAAACCCTAAAACATTAACCCTAAACCCTAAACCTCAATTCTAAACCCTAAACCTGAATTCTAAACCCAAAATCATCAACACAGAACCCTAAACCCTAAAAATAAACTCAAAAGCCTTAACCCTATAAAGTTACCTAAACCCTAAACCTTCAACTCTAAACCCTAAAACATAAACTCTAAACCCTAAAACATAAACTCTAAATCCTAAACTTCAATTCTAAACCCTAAACCCTAAAACCATAACTCAAAACTTTACTATCAACACTAAACCTTAAACCATAGAAGTAGAATATAAATCCTAAACCACAGTTCTAAACCTAAAAAATCAACAGTAAAATCCTAAACCCTAAAAAATAAACTCTAAACCGTAAACTCTAAAAAATCAAGCCTAAACTCTAAACCTCAATTCTAAACCCTAAACCATCAACACTGAACCTTAAACCCTATAAATATATTATAAATATTTAACGCAAAAAAATTTACCCTAAACCCTAAACCTCAATTCTAAACCATAAACCCTAAAACCTCAACTCTAAACCTTACTATCAACACTAAACCCTAACCATAAAAGTAAACTCAAAATCCTAAAACCTAAACACTAAACCACAATTCAAAACCCTAAACCCTAAACCCTCAAAAATTTACCTTAAATCTTAAACCCTAAACCTTCAACCCTAAACCCTAATCCCTAAAACATCAACTCTAAACCCTAAACTCTAAACCTTAAACCTTAAAGTCTATCCTGAAGATTAATATATTATCTGAAAGCCTATCCTGAACACACTCATGGCTTTCCAAATTTTATGATACATTATCTTCAATCCGAAAACCCATCCTGAACACGCTCAAAGCTTTCCAAATTTTAGAATACATTATTTTGAAGATTTATACATTATCCTAAAAATTAATATATTATCAGGAAGTCCATCCTGAACACGCTCAAGGCTTTCTAAATTTTATAATACATTATCTTGAAGATTACTATATTATCTGGAAGCCCATCCTAAACATGCTCAAGGCTTTCCAAAATTTATAATACATTATCTTGAAGATTAATATATTATTTGGAAGCTCATCCTGAACACGCTCAAGGCTTTCCAAATTTTATAATACATTATCTTGAAGATTAATATATTATCCGGAAACCCATCCTGAAAACGTTCAAGGCTTTCCAAATCTTATAATACATTACCGTGAAGCCTATCATGAACATTAATATACATCCGGATTTTAATATATTAAGGGTTTTGGGGTTTAGGATTTTAATTTTGGAAAAATATAGGGTTTAAGGATTAATGGTTAAAGTTGAGGGTTTAGGGTTTAGATTTAGGGTTTAAATTTTATGTTTTAGGATGGTTTATAGTTGAAGTTTCAGGATTTAGATTTTAGAGTTGAAGTTTCAAGGTGTAGGGTTCTATAATTGATGATTCATGATTTAGAGTTGAAGTTTCAGGGTTTAGGGTTTAAAGTTGAAGTTTGAAGATTTAGGGTTCTAGATTTAATGTTTCAGGGTTTAGAGTTCTAGAATTGATGTTTCAGGGTTTAGAGTTCTAGAATTGAAGTTTCAGGGTTTAAGGTTCATAGTTGAAGTTTCAGGGTGTAGTGTTTTAGAGTTGATGTTTAAGTGTTTAGGGTTTAGAGTTGAAATTTCAGGGTTAGGATTTAGAGTTGAAGTTTCAGGGTTAGGGATTGATTTTTCATGGTTAAGGGTTTAAATTTGAAGTTTCAAGATTTAGGGTTTTAGAACTGATGTTTCAAGGTTTAGAGATAAAGTTTCGGGGCTTGGGGGTTTTAGAGTTGGATTTTCAGGGTTTAGGGTTTAGAGTTGAAGTTTCAGGGTTCAGAGTTGAAGTTTCAGAGTTTAGGGTCTTAGAGGTTGATTTTCAGGGATTAGAGTTGAAGTTTCAGAGTTTAGGGTTTTAGAGTTGATATTTCAAGGTTTAGAGTAGAAATTTCAGGGTTTAAAGTTTTAGAGTTGAACATTTCCTGATGTTTTACCTCTATACCCCTGAAACATCAACTCTAAAACCCGAAATCTTGAAACTTCAACTCTAAACCTTGAAACAGCAGGATCAACTATAGCTAAAACATTAGTTCAGGATTGAAGGTTTTCCTAATGTATTTTGATTCATGATATGTTTTCGTCAGGAATAGGAAATGTTCTAACAACTCTAAAACATAAACCCAATTCTAAACCCAAAGTCATCAACACAGAACCCTAAACCCTAAAAATAAAATCAAAACCCTTAACCCTATAAAATTACCCTAAACCCTAAAACCTAAACTTTAAATCTTAAACTTCAATTCTAAATCCTAAACCCTAAAACCTCAACTCTAAGCTTTACTATCAACACTAAATCTTAAACCATAGAAGTAAAATATAAATCCTAAACCGCATTTCTAAACCCTAAACGATCAACACTAAAATCCTAAACCCTAAAAAATCAACCCTAAACTCTAAACCTCAATTCTAAACCCTAAACCATCAACACTGAACCTTAAACCCTATAAATAAATTCTAAATATTTAACACTAAAAATTTTACCCTAAACCTCAATTCTAAAGCCTAAACTCTAAAACCTCAACTCTAAAGCTTACTATCAACACTAAACCGTAAACCCTAAACCCAAAACCCAAAACCCATAAGAATAAATCATTTCTGTAATGAAACTTATTTTTCTGAATTTTGACCTTGAGTACTAGTTTGGGGACAAAAACTTAGATTAGTGTTATTTTTGGCTTTATATCTTTTAAATTTAGTCATAAAACATATCATCAAATCGAATATAATATGTCAGTTTCAGTGAAAATGATTATAAAAAGAAATGTGTGATATCATTTTGCAATGATCAACTATTTAGATTTGGGGTTATTTAGTATCCGGTAAATGAGTATTTAATTCACCAATAGCTGTAATAAATAAATTTTTGTTTAAATTGTCGTTCCACAGAATAATACGTCATTTTGCAGTGGATTGTGAGTTTTTATATAGTAACTGAAAATATTTTTAAATTATTACTTTGTTTATGTTGTAGTGTCAAAACAAAAAAAATAAAAAGAAATACACACAACACATCACTCCCCCACAACTCCTATTGAAAGTTCTTTAACTTACTAGATAAATTCCACCTAATTCCCTTGTATATTTTTGCTAGACAACAAGTTATTCTTATGCTTTCCAAATATTAGAGATTATTAGATAATAACCCACACGCATGTACGAAATAAGTTTTAAATACTAATGTTTGTTCATTTAATGGTTTTAACATTTTACAACACTAAAATCTTTATCGATTATAAAATGACGAATACAAATATTGGTCTTTTAAATGTATCATCGTTGTTGAAGAGTTAACATAATACAGCTCATTTTAATCATGTTTAAGACTTTATATGCACAAAAAGAAATTAAATTTGCGGCTGACACAAATCACCAAAACCATATAGACAACATCGATTATAAAATGACGGAAAGGGATTAGATTTTTTGCTCTCGATTTGTTTACTGTTGATTCTCCATAAGTGATTTCATTTTCTACCTCCTATTTCATGCTCGCTCCTATTTCATTGATATGAGTTTTGTTTCTTTTAAAAAAAACTTTTTCTATGAATTCGGTGACTTATATAAGTGTCAATTTAAAAAGATGTACATATATAGAAATTAGTTCCTCTCCAGATACATATCTAAGAATCAACTTTTTTGAAGAAAATCACCGGTAAAGTCTATTCACAGGCTAGTGTTCAAATCTAATATATCAAGTTGTTATAGAATATAAGTACAGACTCAAAATATAAATGTCTGTCTAGTAGTCTAGTATATATTCACCAGTTCGGTCTAAAATTCATCTAATTCTATAACAACAAAAAAAAATACTTATTTTATTAAAAGTATACCGATAAAAAATATATTACTTTAACATTATAGCATACGTAAATTTTGTATATAAACTAAGAACAGCCTGATTTATTAAATGATAAACCATAAAACTTATAATAAATAGTTCAAATATCTAATCCTTACAATTATAATAGCTAGACAGGGTATTAGAAATAAACAAATATTAGATGTATGATCAGATCTCTCATTCTTCGAACAAACTCAGAAAGAATTGATTGGAATCTTGTCATGATATTTGATTAAAAGTAGGATAAAAATCAAGGCTAAATTATTTAATCTTAATGAAACTATATATATATATATATATATATATATATATATATATATATATATATATATATATATATATATATATATATATATTTAGTCCTTCCAATATTGAAAATCACTTCAATTTGAAGAAGTTTATTTATAGGATTGTGAGGACCAAATAACATATTAGAAACCACCTATTTAAAAAATAATTTGTATACATAAAATCAAATACATTAGAGTAAGCACATAAATCAAAACCAATGCCTTTTGTTGATTTACAATCTTGTTTTTAGTATATAAATAAGACAATCATTTTATTTACTTTCGCAAATATATATATATATATACTATATTTTAATATAAATATTTATTATTAGAATTTCCTACTCGTATGATTTTATTAACATTTGTATAATTTCTTTAACAAAAATTTAAACTGTTAAGCACAAAACTTTTAAGGTGAGATTTTTCAGTACAAATTTCATAATTTAGATATTAAGATCTCTATAATTTTTCACTTCAAGTTTTGATATTAACATATTCAGATATTTTTATATAATATATATACATATATAAATATAATATGAATATCTCTTAATGAGACTTTATATTCATATGATTTATGATCATTTGTATCTTGCTGGAACAAAAAAAAATTAAACCATTGATCACAAAATATTCAATGTGGAACTTTACCATTTTTAGTAATTTATAGTCGTTCTAAAACATTTAAAATATAACTTATAAGAAAAAAAATCTAATTTTTATTATATACTTAATGTGATTGTTTAATTACTTTTAATGATATAAATTACACAAAAAACAGAGAGGATACAAAAATTATCAAATTGTTTTGAGTTTTATTTACGGGAGTCATTTCATTACAAACGTTGTATCATAATATACTATCTCATTTATCTTTACAAATGATGTTTCGTAAAATATTGTTGAGTTCAATTTTACAAAATATTTTCATATAATGTTGTCGTGCTTAATTTTACGAACATTATTCTGCAAAATGTTATCTAGTTTAATTTTACGAAAGCTGTTTCGTAAAATTTCATCGAGTTTAATTCTATGAAAGTTGTTTTGTAAAATGTTGTCTAGCTTACTTTTACAAAAGTTATTCTGCAAAATGTTATTGAGTTTGACTTTTATGAAAGTCGTTATGTAAAATTTTTTCGAGCTCAATATTATGAAAGTTATTTCGTAAAATATTTCGAGTTCGGATGTATGAGAGCAGTGCTTTGGGAAACTCATGTTTTGCGGCTGTTCGGCAAATTTAATTTCTGCGTTTTATATCAGAAATTATTGCTGCGATGAGCTCAATTAACGATCCAACTTACTCAAAATTTTTCTTGTTTCCGTAGGATTGGTCCGAGGGATTTTCCGAGTAGTTTTTCCGAAGTAATCTTAGTAGATAGTATTGATAATTCGTAGAAAAAAATACTATAGAAGCGACACTTGAACTTTTACTAAATCTTATGTTTCAGAAAACGTTTTAGTAGTGAGGGATACAATCTTTTATATAGCTTTGTTTGGTCTTCGTTAGTCATTTTAGTGTTTGAGTGATTCTATAGAAATGAACTTTGTTTCTCCGAAGTTATAAGTACACTGGTGATTTGTGTACCCGATTTGATGAACTTTCTCTTTCTTCGAGTAATCTAGAGTTTCTCTGAAAGTTATTCGAAAGAAGTACAGCAGTGAGTTGTGTATCCGAATTTCTGTGCTTCTTTTTTCCGCGAGTAATCTAGGGTTTCTCTGCGGTTTTGAGGAGAGCAAGTTTTCTCTTTCCGATAAGTTTCCAGAAAACATATTTTGGTCGCATCCTTATGTATTTGATATCTGTCAAACTCGGTAATGAGACTAATTTTATGAGGTGGGAAAAGAAAGGCTTGGGCCTACCTATATCCAAGACAGAGAAATCATGAGGTCATTTCGGTGCTATTCTTGTGGAGAAAAGTCACAACTACGTTTTCGATTTTATCAAGCACTGTGGTGTTTGTGTAAGTGTTGACCATAGGAGCAGTTACTACTTGGGTTGTTTCACCAGCATTATGTTGAGCTGTGAGTTTGTCTTTCATATTTCCAGACATCATTTCGATCAAGCGTTTTGCGGGCATGAGTTAGAGTAATCCGTCCACTTCCTCCTAGAGCCAAACTGCGGGAACCAAAATTTGGAAAGCAAAGAAAATCCTACTTTCCTTGGGGTATGGATTTTCTGCGAAAGCTGACAACAAGTAATCAAATAAACACGGAAAATATTAAAAGACAACAAAACAAATTTATAGGATAATAGATCTTTATTTCGAATTTGGGTATGAGCGTTCCATAGACAAAAAAGACTAGCTAAGTTAACTAGCATAGCCGCGTATGTTATTAAGAACCGATGTGAGCTGCAACTCGCTTAGCAATAGACAAAAAGATGCAAAAAAGATTTTGTTGGTTTATGTCAGGACCTTATGAAATGCTGCCTACATATCCCTTTTGAGGATCAAGCCGAACGAAGTTCAGTTAAAAGAGTGGAACAAGATATTAAACTGCATGTGCGAGTTCGTCTACTAATCGAGTGCTAGTAATAGAAACCAAGCTTGTCGAGAATAAATCCTAAGGTTTCTAAGTGCAAAGAGTTCTAAGAGCTGAAAAAATCGTCAGCAGCGCTCCTCGCCTTGGTTCCTCTTACATATGCCTCCAAGGTTGGCCATCTTTCATTTTCTGCCCCTGATTTGAGTCTATCTCTTTGCGGAAATATTCTTTAGCCTTTCGATCTTCATTATTATCCTGGAAACTTGAAATTTATCTTCTTATCAATTAAACCATCATTGTAATTTGGGCTCATTCTCGTATAAAATTGTAAGTGGGCTTTTACCATGTTTTAGGCCTTCTCGAGCCATTTTGACTTGAGTGTTTTATGACTTATCTGGGAGAAATCTCCTCTGGTACGATGTTGATTCTATGAGATGATGAAAACCAATCATATAGTCGAGATAAAAATGGTGTTAAGTTCATTATCAATTCATACGATTGATTTGAAATTTTACGAGAAATCACATCTTTGCTATTTTTATCATAAAATTTAATGATAACTCCAATCAAGACGAAACATGAGATATTTTGGTCAAGAATGGAAGGAGAGAGCTACGAGGGCGAGATGAGAGTGATGTCACTTTGATGCTGAGGAGGTAGGGTCGCCTGCTGGCGAACCGGAGGGACAAGGTCCTGGATGCCTGCTGGCGACCCGAATGGAGTACAGTTCGGTTGCCTGCTGAAAACCTGGATAGAGGCCAGTCCGGTCACATTCTGGTGACCTGGATCAGGGCGAGTCCAGTCGCTTGCTGGCGACCTTGATCGAGGCCATTCCGATCGCCTGCTGGTGACCTGCAGCGAGGCCAGTTTGGTCGCCTACTGGTGACCTGGATCGAGGCCAGTCCAGTCGCCTGATGGTGTCCTGGATCTGGGCGAGTCCAGGTCCATTCGCCTGCTAGCGACCTATATTGGGGTGAGTCCGGTTGCCTGCTGGCGACCTTGATGGAGGCCAGTCCGGTCGCATTCTGGCGGCCTAGATCGAGCCCGAGTAGTGTTTCGTTCCCTTTGTTAGTTGCTTACGTAAGTATTTTTCCGTAAGTATTTTCTAAAATTTTTTTACGGAAAATTATCTCATAGATTATACTATGATGTTTTTTCTTGGAAATTTTCCGAATTTTGTTTGACGGAAGATTGTTTCGTTAAACTTTTGTGTAGTATGTGTGTTTTTAATCAGGTTATATCTAAAAAAGAATTTCGGTCGAATGGCTCGAGGAGATGAAGAAGATTCTTTCTCATGAGGGTGAGCAGATTTGTCGGCATAAGGAGAGAGAGTCTGACGTGTCTCGAAGAAGGCAGTGATGGAGACTCAGTTGAACTTCCTTCTGGACGAGTGTCCGTCTGCTCTTGACCAGCTAAGACGCTCTATTTGGAGGTGCTTGTGTTGAGGTTATGTCGTGAAAAATATATTTTCCGAGTAACACAAAGAAGTGAAAGAGGATATCTCCCAATATTATAGGGAAGTCCACGCTTAGGTGAAGGAGAAATAGATCGTGAAAGGGAAAGAAGTTGCCGCCAAAGTCGAGCTGCAGGAGGTAATATCCAAAGTAATATTTCTGCATAAGCTGTCATATGGAGAGACCAGAGTCAATAAACTACTGGTTGAGACGTTTGATAAGGAGGATCATTGCATCACTGCATGGCACAAGTGATGTGACCCCAAATCAGCTATGCAACCTTGGACGAGCGAAGACCAATTGAGGACAAGCTTAAACCAGCTGAAGTGAGTGTAGATGAGCTAAATGAGCTGTATGAGCTGAATATTCAAGTAAGCTGGAAGGAAACTATCATAGACGAGCTGAGCTGGACTAACACTCACCTGGATGAGTTGAGCAAGTTGGTTCGATCTTTTAAGCTGGTTCGACCGCCCGAGCTGGTTTGGCCACCCAATTTCCGACCATCAACCATGATTGTTTCTGATGGGCCAACAAGTGAAAGACTCAAGTTCAAAATTGTTTTATCAGCCCAAAGATGTTCAGGAAAGCTTGGGACGTATTACTTTCACTGCATCAAGAAAACAAACTTCTTTGGGCCGAGAAAAGATCCAAACAAATTCACTTTGTTTTGGATGAAGCTGAAATTAGATCAGGCCCTTTATCAGAATATTTCTGACCCGATCTCATCAAGAATACCAAGAGGGATTCAGCAAGAAAGACTTGGTCGTGCATGGGAAAAAGAATTCAACAAAAATCATTAATTTCGATGTTTAGTCAAAGTCTTCATTTCTAGTTTCTATGTTTCTTATTTTTAGAACAATCATTCTTGTTTTCTACAACATGTATCCTATATAATCAGACCTAAGAGTCAAGAAATAAACAGATCGTTTTAATTAAAAACTTGTTTTGTTTGAGAATGATTCTCCTTGTTCCTTTCGAACATTTCGATCTTTTGGTGTGAGCCTGAAGATCAAACCGGTGTATCAAGAGTTATTCCGCAAGCTCGTATGTTACCATTCTACCACCAAAGATTGTTGTGTAGTGTTTAAATAGTTCAGGTGTTGAGTTTTTACACTCTTCATTGGTTTTACACGAAACAACATCCTAAGGTTCATCGCCTATCTTCTGAATAATTGTCGCTAGCATCAGGCACTAGGTTTGATATACCTCCTGTTGGATCTACAAGAGTCTAAAGAAGATTAGGATTATCCCATTACCACCTTGGAGTGAAAGATCTTGGACAGATCCGAACCAACTAATCCAAAACCCTGGCCAGGATCGCATAAATTTAGCCGCTATCAATTTAGGGCATATCAACGAGGCCCATCCATTTAGTCGGTTACCGACTTTGGAGGTTTCCGGTGGATCAGTGAGTAGAGCTGCGGCGGAAGTAGCTAGAGGATGAAATTTCTGTTTTTCTTCTTTTTTTTGAACTTGATGTCTAGGAGGGTTTTTATCTAGACAAGTGTCCTGAAGTTTTCTTTTGATGAAAATTCATTGATCAATCAAAAAGCTAAATATTTACAAATAGAGTTTTTAGGAGCTAGCCTTACAGAAGACAACAAAATCAAAAATAAGCTCACAATAGCTCCCCTCGAAAAGAACCAGGGTTGGAGAAGCCTTCTAAGCTACAGGTGCTCATGGTATCTTGCTGAAAGAATACTATTACGAATCGTCTTGTCAATCTCTCGTCAAAGTTGTGCAGGAGGTTTAAATGATTGATAGTGTCTCTGCTTGTTACGCTCAATCCAGATGTAGTAAAGGGTTTTCATCCAAGTAAATGCCCAATTTTTTTCCTTTTGCTTCATTATCTTTTGTGAGGATCTTTTGGTATTGTTCCGTGATAAACCCTAATTTTCTAACTAATTTTGTGGACCACTTATTATAGTTGTCACCATTGAACATCACTGATGTAACTAGAGCTCTAGGATTGTTGGAAGCATATAAATAGTACGGAATGGATGAGCTCACATTAATCTGATAACCTTGACTAATGCTGCTTTTGCTTGCAGCTTATTCTTCAATGTCGAGCATGACTTGTCGAATTTAGATCTTCGAAACTTTCGAAGAAATATTTTTTTTGATTTAGGATTTTAAGGCTCTGATATCATTAAAGATAGACAGTGACATTGAATGTAAATTTGTTATTAGTGAATGAAACTTACAGCCGTATATATAGAACAAGATAACCAACGTAAATATTCCTAATCACATATGACTTTAGGCTTATCTTAACAAATGTAATCATTATCTCATTAGAGTTACACTAATATTAATGGGTAATCCTATATAGGATTGATCCATAATAGCATGCAGAATCCCTTTGAGCTCCTGTTGAGGTTTATGCTTCTTCTTAAGATATCAATTTTGCCTTGTTTAACCACTTGAGCACTCAAAGAGATTGCATTGTAATACATTCTTTCATACACATACTGTTTGCCTTTTCTTTCTCTATTATATTTGATGGTGGGTTAGAACAAGAACTCAACTCAATCTAGGGATTTCGACTGGAAATCTCTAGAGACCTGAAACTTGAAGAAGATGATGTTAATTGAATCTCTTTCAAGGCTTCTTGAAGAAGATGAAATGAATCAAATCTTTCTCAAGGTATAAAGCAAAAGCTAGATTATTGATTATCAAAATCGTATCTTACATACAAGAGAGTTCCTTATATAAAACTTCTTAAACCATCATATAGATCCAATGCTGAATATAAATGGAAAAACACAAAACCATATAAAATAGGAAATAACAAAATAGGAAAGTTGTCTTTATGCGTTTAGGATGCTGCTGTATCAGGTCCCCTGGGATGAAGAGGAGTTGTCCTTGAATCGTGGGGTATATCCGGTGGCAGGTAGAGGGAGAGATACTTAACATTAAAAACGTCTGACGCAGTGACATCGGGAGGAAGATGGAGCTTGTAAGCGTTATCGTTTATGCGCTCAAGAACTTCCAACAGTCCTATTGTCTTGGCTTAGTTTGTTATATGCATGAGCATGCATATGGTCACGAGTTAAAACTTCCCAAACAGAGTTGCCTACATCAAATACGCCGACGATGTGCATCGGAAACAACTTTATATTTTGTAACTGAAGCTTCCAAGTTAATTTTGGTGAGGGCATGAGTCTCATTGATTTTCTCCACCAACTCTTCTGTGCCACCATGAAGACGAATGCAATCGGTCAGTGTAGATAGGATCTAGTGGTGCTCGTGGAACCATACCATAAATGATCTGGAAATTGACTGAATTTGGAGCTGCGGTTAACAGCGTGGTTATGAGAAAGTTTTGCTTGCGGGAGTTTAAAATCCCATGCATTAAAGAAGTTCCTACTAAGCTGTATAACAAGTTTCCAAGGGAGCGGTTAATGACTTCTGTTTGGCCGTCCGTTTGTGGATGATAGGAAAAACTCATATCGAGACTGGTATCAAGAAGTTTCCATAATGCTCTCCAAAAGTAAACAAAAAATCTTGAATCAATATCTGAGACAATGGACAACGGAAAACCGTGCAGGTGATAGATCTCGCCAAAGAACAGTGTAGCGACTTGTATGGCGTCGGTTGTGCGTTTGCAAGGAATGAAGTCAACCATTTTCGAAAAAAGGTCGAAAACAACAAAAATGGAGTCGAATCCACGTTGAGTTCGCGGCAAACCCATCACAAATTCATACTTATATCCATCCATGGTTGAGTCGGAACATGTAATGGGAGATATAATCCAGCGTTGGAAGCGCGACCTTTTTCTGTCTGACAAGTAACACATTGTTCACAAAAGTTCTCAACATCACGGCGTAGATCAGACAATAAATATGAATCAGATACGAGGTGTAATGTACGATCACGACCAATATGTACTTCCTTATTCAACTCTGATATTGGTTGCAGACGAACGTTGCAATCCGAGATACTAAACTTATTATCCCGAAAAAATAATCCGTCATGAATTGCATAGGGCGGGGCGGAGCCTGTTGTTACAGCTGTCCAAATTGGACCAAAGAAATGATCCGTAGGGTATAAGTCAACGAATGATCCGAAGCCTGGAACTAAGAGTGAAGGACAAAGAGCAAAGATTTCAACGGCTTTGAGCATCTGCAACGCGATTGCTTTCGCCAGAAGTGTGCTTGATGACGAAAGAGAATTTCTGTAATAATATCCAAGAGACGTGACACGATGAGACCTTATCCTGTGTACTGAGATGCTTAAGAGCATCGTGATCCGTGTACAAGACGAAGTCTTTGCGGAATAAGTAGTGTCACCAATGCTTTATTGCTTGAACAATGGCATAAAATTATATGTCATACATACTGTAGTGAAAACGGATGCCTGAAATCTTCTCACTAAAAACGCAATAGGTCGATTCCTTAGACTTAGGACGGCACCGATACCCATTTTTGACGCGTCACAATGTAGTTTGAAGACCGTAGTGAAATCTAGTAGAGCCAAAATGGGAACAGTGATTCTCTTTAATGATATTGAAAGCGGTTGATGCAGTTGAGGTCCACGAGAAAGCACCCTCGCGAATGCAGTTGGTTAATGAAGCCATGAAGGCGCTAAACTGCAAGACAAAATGCCAATAAAATGACACCAAACCATGACTTCTTGCTTCATATATCATTTTTGGTTATGGCCATGAATGAATGGCAGATACTTTTTCTAGGTCGACAGCAATATCTTCAGTGGAAACTATGTAACCAAAGAAGTGTACTTGAGGAGAGCCGAAAGCACACTTTTTAAAAGTTGCAAAGAGTTTATCACGTCACAAAACCAGGAGGACTTCGTGTAAGTGGATCATATGGTCGGCAAGAGTTAAACTGAGATTAGAATGTCATCGAAGTAAACTACGACAAACTTTTTGATGAACGGGTGAAGCACCTGATTCATAACTCGCATAAAGGTACTAGGTGACTTTGATAACCCGAAAGGCATAACCTTCCACTCAAATAGTTCCTCGCGTGTCTTCAAAGCATTTTTCCATTCATCCCCTTGGCGAATGCGAATCTGATGGTATCCACTTTTAAATCCAGTTTAGAGATTATATGTGATATGCCTTTCTGATGAAGGAGATCGTCCAAGCGCGGTATTGGGAAGCGATATAGCACAGTAAATTTATTCACTGCCGGACTATCGACACACATATAAAAGAAGCCATCTTTCTTAGGAATTAAGAGTACTGGGACGGCGCAAGGACTTATACTCTCATGTAAGAAGCCTTTGTTTACTAACTCTTCCACTTGGCATCGTAGTTCTTCATGTTTCGTGGGGATCATTCGATAATGGGTGCTATTGGGAAGGCTTGCATCCAGAACGAAGTGTTGTATATCTCTCAGTGGTGGTAAACCTGGAGGAAAATCGGGTGGGAAAACATCTGCAAATTCCTGCAGAAGTGCAGTGAACTCAAGATGGGTTTCATGCGGAATTAGCGATATTGATGGCATCATGGTGAGGATAAAGACGATGTTTCTTGTATAATAATAAGAGTGGGGAGGCTGGAGATGATGGCGGAGCTGGTGATGGCATTGGTGTTGGTGATAAAGCTGGTTTGAGTGTGAAGTTTCGGTTGTTGTGTTTGAAAGTGTAGGTATTGAGAAAACTGTCATGTAGTACCCGACACTACAAGGGAAATGGGTAAACATAGCGTACGAAGATAGCGGTTTTTCCGCGAATGTTATCATTGATATTATTCACAGTTCAAGATAGTATTTCTATATGTACATTGCTATGTTTGTTTTTCGGTTTTTAAAAGAGGTATATATAATAGCATTTGTAAGTTCAAAACGCTATGTTTACTTTTAGAGGAAAAACAAGATTTTTCCTGGCTAAGCACTTAAGCAAAAAAGAAGCTGTTAGATTTTTTTCTCTATTTTTTTTTAATTTTCTATTGGCTAAGTAAGAAGCCCTAATGGTTAATATTATGGGCAATTCTCTCAAATAGCCCTTTTTAAATTTTCGTCACAAAAATAGTCCTTAAAAATAAAATGATCAAAATTGCCAATTTTTATTTTGAAATTTATAATATTTATTTTTTAAAATTTGCAATCCTAAGTATAGATTAGTTAACCCAAGGATATAAGTGCATATTTACCTTGTAATAAAAACTTATTTTGGTCATTTTCTTGTTTGAGGGCTACTTTTGGTGAAAATAAACTAAAAAGGGCTATCCAAGGGAATTTATCTAATATTAACCGTCTCAATAATGTTGAAAAATGATTTTCAACACTTTTCGATCTGCCGATCTCCGTTCTGGCTTTCTGCATACTCTTCTCTCTTTACGAAAAAGATCATCTCCGCTGATGTCGATACCTCTTCGTCTCCTTCATTGCGTCTCCTCGTCTCTGTCATCTCATCTCCTCGTCTCCTTCACACCTCAATCTATCTCTTGTTTTTGGTGGCAATGCGGAGCAGCATTGAAGGCGATGGCATCAATTCTCGAGCTTCTTTCCCATTAGCGGAAAAGTAGAATACGAGGAAGAGAACGACGACTCACATCCCAAGCTTCTCTCCCATATGGCGTCCATTGCTTCTAAGCTATATACATGTCTTCACTTCGAAACCCTAGCTTATATGAATCTCTGTAGCAGCGTTCCTGATTTCTAGATTGATGCAAGGATATTAAGAACAGTTGCAAGGGAGCACCCTGTTGGAATGAAAACTTTAGTAAAGATGGAGAAAGTGTTTAAGTGTTTGAAGAGAATGAAACTTTATAAAGAAAAAATCTTTTTGTTTACTTAAGAGAACTTTTTATTACTTTTATAAATCTTACAAACTTGGATCATACAAAATGAAAGGAAAACGGAGGTTTTTATAGCCTCCAAAATAAAAAATATCTTATATATTTTAATCCTAAATTTAGATTATTAGTACATAATATCTAGATTATTTTATCCTAATTATCTAGATTTTTCTATAAAAATATCTAGATTTTTATCTTAAGGAGGTGGAGATTATTTTAGAACTTGAGCTAAGTTTGGGCTAAACATGATTAGTGAATTATTAGCCCAATAATACTTGATCCAAATCAAGTTTACTTTTCAACATACTACAATCATCATCATAAGGACCAATTCATTCTTTTTTTCTTCTTCTTACCTTAGGAAGACCATAGGTTGCTTAAGAAAAGCTTTCACAGTCTGCAAGAGAAAGACGAGGATGTTCAGCCATGGCTACTGGTTGTGTCTTCCGCCATTGAAGAGTAGCAGGTCTTCTTCCCCTCCAATATTTAGTGTTTCGCAGAAGCAGAGAGAATAGATAGGGTTTGGGATTGTCGGATAAAAGCGTAGCTGGATTGAGAACGGAAGAGGTGGGGAAACTCGCCGGAGTGGAGTTGTGACGAATCTGGGTTTGAGATCATGGAGTGGAAAATACTTGAATTTTTTTTTCTACACACAAATGAATGAAAAAATTTTGTTGAGAGGAAGACATGACTTAGCAAAGGAAAAAAAAATCCCAAAAACAAAAGGTTTTAGTGTAAAAAAATCAAAATTTAGGTAAGTCTTCGATAATCTTTGTTCTATTCTTAATATATGTATATAAATTATTGTAATTTAAAGTGTTATCGAAAAAAATTCCGGCTCTAAAATGGGTTTTTAGTTTACCGCCTAATGAAAAATTCTGCATAGCGTTGATTTAATGCTATGATAAAGTTAGGATCCAAATTTTGACACTTTTAGTAGCAGTTGATGAATTCGTGCTACCGCAAACTGCTATTAATACCTTTGTTCAAAAAATCGGCCGAGTTACCGATTAATCGGCCCGTTATACGTGACTCGGGTGGTGGACGTGGCGAGTTAGACCAATTCGGTTGAGTTACACGGGATGCCGAGTTATGGGCGTGGACTACGCATAAGATGAAAAATCGTTCGCGTAATAGACGTTACGTCCGCGTAATCCGCGTAATTGATAAGGCGGTGGAAGAGAAATGTGATTTTTCAGATTTGTTGCAGAGATAAATGGTATTTGCACCGGCAAAGAGATGAGGGCTTGTATGGTGAAGATCTATCTGGGCATTACCAAGATCGATGTGAGGACAAATGGGTTGTCTTTGGGTTTGTCGTTGGATGAGCTAGAGCTGTGGCTTGTGTTGATGGTGATTTGGTTGTTACTACGATGATTTTGAGGAAGAAGATGATATGGTGGATGGTGGTTATGGACAAGGTATGAGAATTGGACGACTAGTTTTGGTTCTGTAAAATATAGGATTATTAGTTTGAAAAAAAATACAGTTTTTGTAATAATGTCTTAAAAATACGAACTTTGCATTTGATTTTCTTCTTTTTTGTGAATTCATTAATCAAGAAACGTCAGAAAAAAGACAAAATCATTAACATTTCTCGTTTGTTTGGTATGTAATCTTTATACTACAGTTTTAGGGACAATAGCTCATGATCAACCTTCTCTTTTTTTCAGACAATAACCCAATCATATTGTGTTACCATAACATAACCTCCAAACTGAAGAAGACGTTTAATATTGTAAACTTTGGGAAATATATAGCAAGGAAAATAATCAGTTGAGAGAGAAGTGTTGAACGTTTGTCTCATTTACCATGAAAGGAAAAGATCTTGGTACACTGTGTATTAATGCATATACAACTTGATGAACCAGTTAAACACATGAATACACAACTTTAGATACATTAAAACTGGACATACCAATTAGTTACATAAACATGTATTTTCTTGTGTTATAGTATAATAGAGTATTATACATATAAAATACAAAAAAATTCCTCCCGCGTACTCCCCGATTTTTTCCGATTTTTCAATAAATCGTTAGGCGCTGGTGTGCCGCACGCGTAGCGCCTAGCGAGTTTCCGAACAAGGATTAATACTCATATTTCTTGTAGTGACACCCCCTATTAAACTTGATTTGGTTACTCTGAGTAAGTTCTTCATCTTGATGAATTCTTCTCGCTTGAGTGGCTTGGTGAAGATATCAGCTACTTGATCATTTATCTTCACATACTCCAATTCCACATTCATCTTGGTAACACATTCTCTAATGTAGTGATAACGAGTATCAATGTGCTTACTCCAGTCATGGAAGACTGGATTCTTTGTCAATGCCATTTCCGACTTGTTCTCCACAAAGATCTTCGTTGGCTCCTCTTGTGGTAGATTGAACTCCTTTAGCAAGTTTCGTAACCAAATAGCATGGCAAGCGGAGGAATTAGCTGCCACATACTCCGCTTCACAGGTAGAAAGAGTGACAATTGGTTGTTTTTTGACATCTATGTGAAAGCGGTCTCTCCAATGAAAAACACGAAGCCACTTGTGCTTTTTTGTTCATCTACGTCTCCACCCCAAACGCTATATCCAACAAGCTTGTAATAGTCAGAGATAGAGTAATGCAAGCCAAAGTTGATTGTACCTTTGATATAGCGTAGGATCCTTTTTGCTGTCTTAAAATGAGTTGTTGTTGGATGCTCCATGTATCGACTTACAACTCCAACTGTATGAAGAATGTCAGGCCTTGTGCAAGTTAGATAATGTTGACTTTCCAACTAGGATCTTAAAGAGTGTTGGATCCACACACTTTCCTTCTTCTTTCGTTCGACAACTTGACTCCACATTCCATTGGCGTGCAAACTGGATTTGAGTCATCCATCTTGAACTTCTTAAGAACCTCTTTAGCATAACTTTCTTGAGTAATGGAGATTTCATTTTGTTCTTGCTTCACTTCGATGCCAATCTAATATCAGTCATCTAAAACTCCTTTATCATCTCCACCTTGAAATCTTCAAACATAATCGGATTGTTACCGGTGAATATCAAGTCATCAACATACAAGCATGCAATGAATATATCATTTTTTTGAGTTTTGATATAACCTGTATGCTCATATGGACACTTGATGAAGTCTTTCTTCTTGAAGTATTTATCAATTTGAGTGTTCCACGCTCTTGGTGCTTGCTTCAATCCATAAAGCGCCTTCTTCAGCCTTAAGACTTTCTCTTTTTCTCCTTTGACTATGTAGCCTTGTGGTTGCTCAATGTATACTTCTTCCTCAAGGTCTCCATTTAAGAAGGCTGATTTGACATCCATTTGATGTATCTTTCAACTCTTCTGGGCTGCCAATGAAATGATTAGTCTAACCGTTTCTAAGCGAGCAACATGAGCAAATATCTCTTTATAGTCAATCCCACCTCTTTGGTTATAGCCTTTCGCCCCCACAATTTGATTTTTCTTCAACTCTTGATTTTGGATTTCCTCTTCCACGATCTCTTTTTGAGATTTCTCCTCTTTGGTTGAAATTGTCTTCATATGGTCTCCAACCTCATGCATTTATACCATGAACTCTTCCTCGGAAATGACCGCCACCACGTCTTGGATTGTTCCGGCCACTTTCTTCTTTGTGATAAATTCTCATTTTGAGAACTTGCTCAACAATATCTTATTTCTTCTTAAGCTTGTAGTTATCCAAGAAGTTGCTCCATCGACATGGTCTCCAAGTCTTTTGTCTCTTTAATCACGGTAACGATGTGATCGAAATTTGAATCCAATGATCGAAGAACTTTCCATGATTCTTATCTCATCTAATTTCTCACCATTTCTCTTTAGGTTATTAGTAACCATCAAGACTCTTGAGAAGTAATCTGAGATGACTTCTCCTTTCTTCATTTGTAGTGCTCCAAATTCTCCTCTTAGAGTTTGAAGACGTAGCTTAACTTGTTCCGCTCCCTTGTAAGAGGTCTGAAGCTTCTCCCATGCTTATTTGGAAATCTTTGCTCCAACAACCTTCTCAGATATATCTTCATCTAATCCTTGATAGATTAGACAGAGAGCCTTCTTGTCTCTCTTCCTTGAATCTCTCAAACCATCCTTTTGAGTTTGAGATAAACTCCCATCATTCTCCGGTTCAATGAAGCCTTTCTCTACTATCTCCCACACATCATGTGCTCCTTAGATAGCCATTATCCTAATTTTCATAGTTTCTCTTTGTGAGAAATTGAAATTACAAGGGAACACCACTAGTTGTCATCTTTAGCTATGATACTACTTTGTTGGAATGAAAACTTTAGTAAAGATGCAGAAAGTGTTTAAGTGTTTGAAGAGAACTTCTTATTACTTTTATGATTCTTACAAACTTGGATCATACAAAATGAAAGAAGAAGGGAGGTAGATATAGCCTCCAAAATACATAATATCTTACATATTTAAATCCTAAATCTAGATTATTCTTACATAATATCTAGATTATTTTATCTTAATTATCTAGATTTTTCTATAACAATATCTAGTTTTTTATCTTAAGGAGGTGGAGATTATTCTAGAACTTGGACTAAGTTTGGGATAAACATGATTAGTGAATTATTAGCCCAATAATACTTGATCCAAATCAAGTTTACTTTTCAACACACCCAACGGATGCTGCTGAAGCTGCAGCTGTTGTTATCTCGGAGGTTGTTCCTTTGTTTCCTCAAGAAAGGGAAGATCATCATCTTAAGCAAAGGAAACTCCACCACTGCAAAGGTCCTTACTTTGCTCTAGTTTCTTGAAATTATAATGCCTGAACTGTGATTAAAAATTGTTATTTGGCATGCAATGCAGTAGTCTGAAATGCAACGTGAGGAGGAGGAGGAGAAGAAGAAGAAGAAGAAGAAGAAGAAGAAGAAGAAGAAGAAGAAGAAGAAGAAGAAGAAGAAGAAGAAGAAGAAGAAGAAGAAGAAGAAGAAGAAGAAGAAGAAGAAGAAGAAGAAGAAGAAGAAGAAGAAGAAGAAGAAGAAGAAGAAGAAGAAGAAGAAGAAGAAGAAGAAGAAGCAAATAACGGTAGCGCTAATACGAACGCTATGTATCGGTAGCGCTAATACGAACGCTATGTATCGCTGTAATAGCGTTTTACAGATGCTATATATGACCTTTTTCTTGTAGCGCGACTGTCAAATTTCCATGGCCAGCTGAGAAGTAGGTGACACACATCTATTGGGACGATGTCGCAATATATCTCGTCATTATATGCGTCACCGATAGAGAAGGCGACCAATGCGTGACAAGTCACCAGTAGGTCGAGTGTTTTCTGTAACCAAGAAAGTTTGTACGGAGTTGGGTGGTGTTTGTCTTTAAGTGACAGCTTTGTAATGGCATCTGCAGCAATGATGTTCTGCTACTACCCGAGTCGATAATCAACTTATACACTTTTCCTTCAGTAGTACATCAGGAATGGAATATTTTATTGCGTTGTGGAAAATCCTCGTTGAGCCGAGGGGTGAGGCAAAACCGTTGCAGCATTAGTGAAACTCAATTATCTGCTTCCAGTTCCTCGTGTCCATCGACGAGAGAATCATCATACTCAATTTTGACATCACAGTCAAAAGAGTCATTTAAAAGTCTTCGTTGTTGCGGGTTGGGCAGGACGTCTGTCTGTGACCGAGTTCTCCGTATGAAAAACAGCGTAATGTGCCTGCTCGAGCTGGGCGTGATGCTTTAACTGGGACCACGGTAGTATCTGTTGTGGTAGTGACGGGTGTGTATTCGTTGTTGATGGAGTTGTAGTTGGTGTCATACATTGTTGTCGAGTCGAGTACCAGGGAGTGGAGCTTGTCTTACTTTGTACTTAGACTGTTAAAACTTGTTGGTAGGCTTCTGAAAATGTAAGAGGGTTAAAAAAATTCAATGTGTGCTGGATTTTCTGTCGTAATCCACCAACGAAACGGGCTACGAATTGTCTGTCTGAGTCATGAAGATCGATTCTGTTGAGTAACAAGAAAAATTATGTGGCATATTCCTTTACTGTGTGACTTCCTTGACGGAGATGTTGGAGGAATTGAAATATTATTTGTTCATAGTTGTAGGGTAAGAACGTTTTCCACATGTTTCCTCAGCTTGTCCTGTGACTCAATCTTAGTTTTTCTCATACGAAGTCTGGACGCTATAAGTTGAGTCCACCATGCAATTGCTCTACTTCAAAATCACATTGCAAGTATGGGGACGCAACGCTCGAGTGAGACTTTTTTGAATTCTAAGATCTCATTGACCGTAGCGATCCAATCAAGGACGAGTTCATTGGCTTCTTGGGTTCCATGAAATTCTGGAATCTCAAATTTGAAACTCAATCTTTTTTAAGACTTCTCGAAGAAGATGAACTGAATTGAATCTTTCTCAAGGTATAACCATAAGAAAAAACTAGTTTATTGATTATCAAAAGCGTAATTTACATAACCATAAGAGAGTTCCTTATATAGAACTTCTTAAACTGTGATAAAAAAAAACCTTAATAGAAACGGAAAAACACAAAACCATATGAAAATAGGAAATAACAGAATAATAAAGTTGTCTTTAGGCATTTAGGATGCTAGCTGCTGCATCAATATTTATATACAATGGTGAACCCAGAAATTTTTTTCTGTGGGCTCATAACTCATAATTACAAAAAAATATTAAATACAAAAAGTCATTGGAGGGGTGTGAACCGAGGTTTGTGGGTTCATTTTTACCATTGTTAACAAAATAGGCTGAAATAACTAATGTACACAGCCTAGAAATGTAACTTTGTATTTTTTGTGGTGCAACTGACCCCATAACCTTACATGTGGGTCTGCCCCTGTTTATATATGTTGTTGATAAGTACTGGTTAGAAAAAGATTCTATACAAGTGTAGGCTTTGTAGAATTCCTGGTCTACTTCTATTGACTTGAGACTTCAATATTAAGCTAGCTGTGATTGGTTGTTTGATTTATTGTGCCAAATATCCAGTCAATGAAAATAACCAGTCACTAGGTCCCAAATTCGCAAAAAAATACGAACAATACATTAATGGTTTTACTAAGTAGATAGATGGTGAAGCAAATCCATATGATAATTACTTTCCGGGGACAAAGTTGGTAGCGTAAGACCAGGCGTTGTTAGCCACAGGATCTGCCAAGTGATCAAACAAGTTCTCGATGGGACCTTTACCAGTAACAATGGCTTGAACAAAGAATCCAAACATAGAGAACATGGCCAGACGGCCGTTCTTGAGCTCCTTAACCTTCAACTCAGAAAAGGCCTCTGGGTCCTCTGCCAAATTCAATGGGTCGAATGCACCTCCAGGGTAAAGCGGGTCAAGACCTTCTCCTAGTGGACCACCTCCGATTCTGTAGCCTTCGATGAGACCCATGAGCACCACTTGACAAGCCCAGATGGCTAAGATGCTTTGCGCGTGAATCAAGTTAGGGTTTCCGAGGTAATCAAGACCTCCTTCCGAGAAGATCTGGGATCCTGCCTTGAACCATACGGCTTCTCCGAATTTGACTCCGTTCTTGGAGAGAATCTCAGGGAATGTGCATCCTAGAGCGCCCAACATTGCCCATCTGCTGTGGATCACTTCAAGCTCACGGTTCTTAGCGAATGTCTCCGGGTCAGCAGATAGCCCGGCGGTATCCCAGCCGTAGTCTCCGGGGTATTCTCCGGTTAGGTAAGACGGTGTGTTCTCAGAGAATGGTCCCATGTACTTGGGACGGTCTGGTCCGTACCTGTTACAAAGTCATATTTGTTTAGCTGTTTAGACATATCTCAAGAATTAATTAAATGAGAAGAGAGAAACTGAATCTGGTACCAGATGCTTTGAGGAGTAGACTTAACGGTGCGGCGCATGGTCACGCGGCCTCCACCGGAGACACCAACCTTGCGGAGGAGATCGTTGGAGGGTTTGAGGGCCGTTTGGCCAGCGAAGGAGGATTGCTGGATTGCTGACGTGGCCATTCCTTAACCAAGTCTTGTTGCGTTTCTTAACTAGAAGAATTGAAGAGACTGTGAGTTGAGAAAGGAGTGAAACCGACTGGGTTTTATATTACAGAGAAGGTAATGTTTGGGGATGATCAGATGTACACGTCAGCGAAACCTGATTGGTGAAAGAGTTGGATTTAGATTCGGTTGGTCCTTGGTAGAGAAATGTAGAGGTTGTGGTGGTACCACCTGGCAAGTGGAAGATCTTCTGGCTCAGTTTAGAGGATATTATTTCACAGATTTTATTGGATTGGGTTATTGACTATTCTTTCTTGATATATTTTGGATTTAATTTCTTTTAACATTATTTAAATCATAATTAGAACATGACCGGGTTTATAGTTCCAGAATTTGAAATAAATCCCAAATTATATAATTTATTTGAATAGTAGTGAAAAGAATACGATCAATATGTAGTAACTAGTGCATCCTTGGATTTAATTCCGGTTAAAAATGTTTAAAATTTTATAGATAATTTATATATAATTATAACTAGAGTTTGATCCGTGCGTCTGGACGAAATTAATTTTTACATTTTTATAATTTGTTTAATAACATTTTAAATATATAAATATAAGTTATTTAGATATTTTTAGGTTTATTACGAACATATCCGCCAAAATCAACTGACTAAAATTATGTCCAGAAATTTATAATATCCACACAGTTTAGTTTTAAAATCCAAAAAATCTGATACCCGAAACCCGATTTATATCTGAACGTGTAGATGAATGCATATGTTTAATTGATTATGTAAAAAAAATATTTGTTAACATGTTTGAATTTTCGTGCTAGTGAAACAATTTCATTCAAACATGTGAAATAATTATGGTTAACATGTAAAATAAGTAATGTCAAATTATTATGATAAATACAATTAATGTAATAGTTTGAAAAAAGTGGAGTGTAAAAGATATAATAAAAGAGTTAAAGATTGTAAGTTCTGTTTTGTAATTTTATAATAAATGATGTCAAATTATTTGGACAAAATCAATTAATAAAATAGTTAAGATGAGTGAATTATACGAATAAAATGTATATGTTGAAAATAATGTTCGTTCTATTTTGTAATTCAGTTTTACTAATATAGGTGCAAACCAGGGAAATATGATCATTTGGTTTTGAAAAACTGAAATATCTTTTGATTTGGTTTGGACTGGTTTATAGATAATCTAGACTGAGTGCCGAGAAAAAAAAAGAGATAATCTAGACCGAACATCGTTTTTGTACCCGTCCCCCTGCCCAACCCGGTACGTGAGAACCAACTCCACGTACCCAGGGGTGGACCCACTTGGAAAGTAATGGTGTCACTTGACACCACAAAAATATGTTAAATATTTGTTTTTGTATAAGAAAGCATTGAAAAGTTTGTAGCAGAGTGGTAAAATCTTGGGTTTGACACCACAAAAACCAGGGTTCAATTCCCACAAACGTCTGTTTTAAGTTTTTGACACCACACATATTTATTTCTGGGTCTGCCCCTGCGACGTACCTGTGCAACCTATACAGCTTAACTTGTTATAGAGAAAATGCCCCAGCTGATTATACTGTACAATACAAATATCAACAGCTGAAAAGATCTCTCAACCTGCATATTCAGTAATTTGAGGTCAGCTGCAATGCGATTCACAATCAATTTTGAATCAGCATCCTTATCTGAAACTTGATAATCATCATATAAAGGAAGAAAAGGTATGTCAATAACACAAAGGAAAGTAAACTATTATACCTGCCACATATGCTATTTTTGAAAGTTTCAAAAACCGCTAGCTGTCTACAAATGCTGGTTGTACATCTAGAGATTCTGACACTGTTCCTTCTTTAATAGGTATCATAGACTCTTAATCTTGTGCTAGAGCCAGTGAATGAATAGTGTCAAAGGCAAATGAGAATTGATGAAACACCTGATGAAGTCACAATAGATCCTAGTGACGCTTTAGAAATATCACTAGCTCGTCCTGGAATTCATCTCCAGCTGAAGAAGCTTAGAGACTGTTTTATAGTATACGGTTTAACTATAATTTGTTACACTTACTGAAACCGTGGTATAAAATCAGTATAAATATCACATCTTGGTGTACGCTTAAATATCTAATAAAAACAAATTACGAAAACTACCCGTTGTAGTGAGAAAAAAGTTTGGATTCAGTATTTACTTTGTTTCTTTAATATCTTCCCTACATTTGAAAATTAATTATTTTGCATAATTTATATGGAACTAGGGTCAGTCTGAGATACGCACAAAATATAATGTATTGATTTTATCAAAGATATAATATTTGTGTAACTTTTTTTTTTTTTTTTTTTGACAACGAACGGCTGATCTATTACTCAAGCTTGAGGTGGTCTGGAAATCCAGACCGGAATAGAACAACCAATAAACATGAGTTCCCGATAAAAGGATCGGGCAGTCTTAGCTAGGTGATCGGACACAACATTTAAATATCGAGGTACATAAGATATCTTAAACTCTGGAAAGCAAATCCTCAGCGTCGAGATCCTCTCTAATTCCGTTGAAAAGCTTGGCCATCCATGGGGATCCTTGAGCATTGCTATCAATTCCTTGCTATCCGTCCCAAAGCTCTGACATGGCGAATGTTGAAGCATGTTCTCCATTGCCCACCGCAGCGCTTCCAGCTCCGAATGCAACGCCGACTCCAGTCTACTTACGTTCCGCATCCCCATTAACTGGCCTCCCCCCATGCTATCCTTCCAATCCCAGCCACAGCCGGAGAATTGATCAACAGAGGTCCAAGAACCATCTAGCATACAAATATCACCTAGGCTTATGGCCTGCGGGTCTGTACTACCATCCTCTTGTGTCGCCTCCACCCCCTGCTCATTTGCCTGGAACCAGGCAAGACACTCGCTCTCAGCATACCGCGCCAACTCCAACGGGTCTCTATCTATTCCTCTGAACAACTTGTCATTCCGAGCCTTCCAAATGTACCATATTAACCAAGGATAAGGATCCTTGTCTAGGTCTGACCCACAGATACCTTTCTTACGCCAGAATAGATAATCCATATTCGCATATGTGCTTTCCAATGGAAACAAAGCTGAGCTGGAGGGTATAGATGATAAGGCCGATGCCTGTACAGCCGGCGGGCATTGGAAAATTGCATGTGCAATCGTTTCATCCGGTTCCCCGCACCGTGGGCAGAAATTATCGCATCGCATATGTCTTTGATTCAACGCGCTCGTGACTGCCACCTGTCCCGAAATGATCTGCCACATAAGATGACACATCTTCGGGGGAGCCTTAATTTTCCAAACTTGTGCCTGAAGCCTTTTAAAGCTAGGTTCATCTACCAAGTCCTCCTCCTCCTTCATCAAGATATTACGAGCGACCCAATATCCAGACTTAACTGTGTATTGCCCACTCCTAGTGTAACTCCAACAGAATGTATCTCTGCGATGGGTTGAGCTGATTGCCATACTCCTTATGAGAGGTATATCATCAGAATCAACATATAGTGTTAGCCGTTCCAGGTCCCAGGACTTTGTTCTTTGGTCGATAAGATCGCTTACTCGCATATTTGGGTGCAACACCGGAGCTGATGCATGCGCTGGCCTTGCGGGGATTGTGGGAATCCACGGATCCTCCCATATCTTAACTTCATACCCTGAATGTACTTTGTGTCTAATCCCCAATAGCAATAGCTCCCGTGCAGCCGAGATACTTGTCCACACGTACGAAGGACTACTGACAGTGTGTTTTCGCAAAGGCGAACTTTGTCTATAATATCGCCCCCTCATAACACGAGCAACCAGTGAATCCGGATTTTGTGCTAGCCTCCATAACTGCTTGCCTAGCAATGCCAGGTTAAACTCATGTATCATCCTGAATCCAATTCCACCCTCCTCCTTGGGCTTGCACAACTTATCCCACGTTGTCCAGTGTAATCCTCTCTTTGGCGGGTTTGAACTCCACCAAAACTGTGCAATGGCACTAGCCAAGGCGTCACATATCTCCAATGGGAGTAAAAAACAAGACATAACATATGTTGGAAGAGCCAACAAGATTGACTTGATCATAACTTCCTTTCCACCTCTGGACAACCATCTACCCGTCCAACCATTCACTCTGTTCCGGAGTTTATCTTTTAAGAAAGCAAACAGCTTACATTTCGATCCACTGATATCCTCTGGAATTCCTAGATAGGATCCCATTCCCGCGTCATTATGTATCCCAAGTGTGTCTTTGATCTCCTGCCTTACCTCTTGACCAATCCTCTTACCAAAGAGTAAAGAAGACTTGTCAAAATTGATGCACTGTCCCGAGGCTTTCCCATACTTTGTAACCACTTTCATCACTTCTTCACATTCACGGGGCTCCGCCTTACAGAAAAACAGGCTATCATCAGCAAATAGCAGGTGGGACACCGAAGGACATGCACGTGTGATGCGCATCCCCGTTATCTTTCCCTGATTCTCTGCGTGATTAAGAAGGCTAACGAGCGCTTCCGTGCATAGAATAAAGATGAAAGGGGACAAAGGGTCCCCCTGACGTAAACCTCTCTCCGGGACAATATTCCCTCGTGGCTGTCCATTCATGAGTACCTTATACTTCACTGTCGTTATGCAACGCATAATCCAAGTAATCCAGATTTCTGAAAAACCCATTTTCCTCATGGTGGCTTCAATGAAAGACCATTCCATACGATCATATGCCTTACTCATGTCTGTCTTAATGGCCATCCTCTTATTGCGCCCACTTGGTTTCGTTCTTAAGGCATGGAACAATTCCTGAGCTATCATTATGTTATCTGATATTTGTCTCCCAGCAACAAAGGCTGACTGGGTCTCAGATATCCTGTCTGGAAGAACCTTCTTCAGTCTTTGACATAAAACCTTTGAGATAATCTTATAGCACACATTGCAGAGACTAATGGGGCGGAGTTGACTCATTTGGTTTGGCTTGTCAACTTTCGGGATAAGACATATATTGGTATCGGTAAGGCCCGTTGGAATAGTCCCTTGAAATAAGAAATCATTAACCATACGGGTTAAATCTTCCTTAACGATATCCCAGAAATTTTGATAGAATAAGGCCGTCATTCCATCAGGCCCAGGAGCCTTCTCAGGATGCATTGCAAAGAGCGCTAATTTAACTTCCCACTCTGAGACAGGGGCTGTAAGACCCTCATTATCTGCTGGCGTAATTGTAGTGGTCACCTCTGAAAGTGCCTCCTCAATTTCCTCAGGATTCGAAGATTGGAAAATATGGCGAAAATAACTAGTAGCAATGGCTACCAGGCCTTCCTCATCCTCCACTACGTTCCCATCAGCATCTAAAAGTTGTGTTATCCTATTCCTCGCCCTACGCTGCTTTGTTAAGGCATGGAAAAATTTAGTGTTTCGATCACCCTCCCTTAACCAGAATATCCTACACTTTTGTTTCCAGAATAATTCCTCCGCCTTAAGAGCATCAGACAACTCCTTTAAAGCCGCCGCTATCTCCTCAGTAGTGGCATCATCATTGGATGATAATCGATCCACCTTTTCCTTTAGCTCCTCTACACTTTTTCTGAATTCAGATTGTGTTGCCTTTTCCAATCACATAACGCCCGCCTGCAGCTTGTAATATGGTCCATTATACTTGCATCCGATGGGAGGTCTGGCGATTTCCATCCTTCAAGTATAATATGCCTGAGTTCCTCATTCTGAAGCCACCTCTTATCAAATTTAAAGTTTTTCGATCTCCGTGGCTTCTTTTTAAGGATGTCTGCCAGGATTGGACGATGGTCCGAACCCCATAGCCTCAGATACTGCACTTTAGACTGGGGAAATTTTTCATGCCAGTTCTCATTACCCACAGCCCTGTCAAGCCGACACCTAACAGTAGCGTTTCCTGCTCTTCGTCCTACCCATGACAACATGTTCCCTGTGAAGGGAAAATCCAACATGCCACAGTCACTTAGCATCTGCTTAAATGGCAGGAAAGAGCTATCTGTACGTTGTCTGCCTCCTTCCTTCTCTTCATGACAAGTTATTTCATTAAAATCACCAATCATGAACCATGGTCCATTTCTTGTTGTTGAGAAACGCGTAAGACGTTCCCAAACTAAATCTCTTCGTTCCAAGACAGGATCCCCATAAACAAATGTCATATAGACTTTTATTCCATCAATGACTGCCTCAATGTCAATCATCCTATTATTCGAAAACAAAATCTTAACTTGAAAATCATCCATAAAAAATAAAGCTAGACCACCGCTGAGTCCATGTGGCTCAACAGTAAACAAACGATCAAATCCTAAGTCGGCCTGAATGTCTTGCAACAGCAGCCTCCTATTCTTAGTTTCAGAAAGGAACACTAGTCCTGGGCGATGCTTCTGACACATCTCCGTAAGGCGTCGAACTGTGAGGTTAGTCCCAATTCCTCGACAGTTCCAACTGAGTGTCCTCATGGATGCTTGTGGGACGGGTTTTTGGACCCCATCGAACCACTTGTTGTCTTTGCCTTAGCGCGATCCTCTCTAACATTAAGGCTGAGATGTTTTGGCCTATCCTTACCACCAGTTGTCTTCATAGAAGAAGAACTTAGGACTCGTAACCGTGGAGATCCCCGACGAAGGACCTCCTTCTTCCTAGGAGTGCGCCTGTTTCCATTCCTGAAACCTCTCAAACTGCTTGAGCTACTTCCCTTCTCAATTTTGCGTGAGACATGTTGAGAGACAGGTGCCTCCAACTCCATAAGTTCCTCATCAAACAAATCATCCTCCACATTCATTCTTTCGGCTTCCTCATGTGATACAGGTTCCATATCCGATAGAGCGTCAATTACACGGGCATCTCCATCCTCAGGCTCAACTATATCAGGGTAATACGTCAACGAACGCACTACACTTCTTGGGCGAACTGTCACATTATCCTGCATAATTGGAGATGTGATTTTACTGGCCAGCCTTTTCTTCTGTTGATTCCCATACGCCTCTATGTGTTTCTCCTGGCGATCCTCTTCATTATTCAACACCACGTTCTTGTCTTTTGCTATCGCTTTCGCTTGGTCATAAGAACCAACGCGATACAACGGAACAGAGCCATCCACACGTGAATTACCAATCCCGGGTGATGCCACATTCCCATGATTCTCATCATAGTTTGTACGTTGAGGAGACCTAACCTCAGCAACTAAACGCGTTGCAGAATCCAACCCGCGTAGACTCCTCTCCCTGTTATCACCTCGTGCAAGATCATTGTGGCTGCGTCGGGGGGAACGAACACGACGATTCCCGGTAGAGCTGTCCTTCCCATGAGAAGAATCCTTCCTGCCTGAATGATGCCTTGTCTCAAGGTTCTTTCTAACTGGCTCCAGCTCGTGTGAAACCAAATTTTTCTCTCGCCATTCCATCCTGTTCCTTTTATTAACCAACCCAGAGCTCCGACTGCTTCCATCGTCTCTCCCACCTGTTGAAACTCCATCGCGCCGTCGCTCACCCCTCGCATTGATTTCCCGATCCTCCATGGCTTCACTTTCCTCCGCAATCCTATCGGTGACACCAGCAGATCTCTCCGAACGATGGCTATCATATCGTTGGTAGGGAGAATGTGTAAAACGGTTACTTGGTCTCTCGTTTCGTCGCCGCACCATCCTGTCCCGCCGTTGATACCCAGAAACATGGTTTGAGTGACCCCCTTCCTTGCTATTGTAGCTAGTAGAGAGCCCAGGTTGTCGATAAGCATCCAAGCTTTGACGAGCAGAGTGGACAGCTTTGATAGGAGATCTTCCTTGTTTAGGCTCGCGATTCCCATGCTGTAATGAAACCTCCTTCATTTGTGTCACCACTCGGTCAAAGACAGAGTTCTTAGGTGGTTTCAAAGGACAATGTTCTTTCTCGTGCGTCAAGAAACCACAAGTTGTGCAATGCTTAAATAGCAGATCATAGGAAATCTTTATTGTAACTGTATCTCCTTCTGAATTTGTAGCCATTCTTGTGAACTTAAGGGGCTTACGCGTGTCAATATCGATAAGCATTCGACCCTCCTCCAACTCCAGCGTATCAACGCGCCCCAAAGAGTTTCCAAGACCTTCCAGGTTCTTAATTGTCCACAGGTGCAAAGGCACTCCAGTGATAGTAACCCAAAAGGGGATAATCCATGGGTAATCATCGTGTACAATAGGCTCCCACCTTACTAGCACGAACATACAAAAGTTATAATGAAAAGGACCTTTGCGTAGAACTTCATTAAGATCCTCCTCCGTTGTAAAGTTCAACAAGAACTTCCTGTTACCCAAGTCATTTGCAGTAATACGATCCTGCATTCCCCACTGTGTCGGCATATAGTCGATTAAATTCTGAACCTTCTGTTTCCTCGGGTTGAGAATCTTCCCGATAAGAGAAAGCTTAAACTCTTGAAGCACATGTGTACCCTCATCATCAAGCAATTGAAAAGGCGCTTCCTCTTCCATACTCATAATTCCCTTGCCCTTCACGTCACCAGATAAACGAGACGAAGTCATTTATGCTAACAGGCAAATCGGAGACACAAGGCGTTATAGTACTCTGTTTCCAAGTGAGAAAACAGAGGAATCTAAAAACCAGACTTGTATCCTTAGGATCAAAGGATCCAATGATACTGGTCGTACGTAGTTAAACACCGATGCACGTCGAGAGCCAACACCGATGCACGTCGAGAACCAAACCCAATCCTACGTCAAAGAGCGACAGGAAGGAGGTTCGATGAATCACGCCGCACGAAAAGCAGAGTAGCAGGTCTTCCACGGCCACAAAGGTGATCGGAGAAGAGAAACTGCTGAGATCTAGGAGAAACGTGTCGAGGAAGGGAACAACAAGGATTGTCCCTCTGACACAAACTTCCGTCCAACCGAAGAGAAACCACACCGGTAGGTCACCTCTACCACTCTATCACCAAGGAGTGATGAGATTAAGCAAAGATGGGCACTCCGAAGATAGATCTCTCCATCGCCATTTGAGTCGCCGTCAGATGAGCTATTAGGTTTTCCTGATCTTATCAAGTTTTTAGAAACCGTGTAACTTTTTCTTTTTATGTTCATTTCGTTGTGATTGATTATGTTAATCGGTTACTGTTGCCTACACCAAATTTTAGTTATATGACTAAAAATGACATGTGTGCATAATTGTATGTTTGCTGATTTGATTCAGAGTTGCAAGATTTTATAGTGTTATAATACTCAAAACACTTCTCTAAATCTAAGCCTTGAACATTATGAGTTAAATAACCGAAATTAATTAAAAGAGAATACAATAGGGAAACCTTTTTATAGACCGTAAAGGATATTTTTGGGTCTTATGGAGTGAAAAGTTGAATTTTAATCTCTTCTTCTCCTACTGCAGCTAAAGGAGCATATGTCTTGTACATTATGTTTTTGTCAAATGAGAGTTTCTCTGCTATTTGTCTAACAATTAGATACATGAACATGAGAAATCAAATGATCGTGGATAAAAAAAAAGGGATCATGGACAATTTGTGGATTTAAAAAAAATATATATTTTTTTTAATCATTATCTTGCTTTACTTTTTCTTATTTTGTAAATATTTATTATGTGGTAGGATATATTGGTTACGAGTATTGCCAATTTTTTGAATATTCTTTGAAATTGTAATTTAAATCCACGGTGTTACTACTAATAGCATCTGTAACAACCATTTATCTCTTTAATTTCTTTTAAAGAATTTTGCATTCTAACAGTTTTTTATCTCTTTATTTTTTTAAAAATGATGAATAGTAACACTTCTAATAAAGGTTCATTGTTGAACGATTTAAACATTATTCATTTTTCAATTTAGTCCCTACAATTATATAAGGTCTCATAATTACATGATAATTCTTTATATGTATAAACAGATTAACTGAAATATAATAGTAGAATTATATGTAAGTTATAGAAATAAAGCCCAAAATATCACAAATCCAAGTTTTTGTCCCCAAACTAGCACCTAAGACCCAAAATCACAAAATAGATTTCATTAAAGGGATGAATTACGTTTATGTCCCTTATTTGACTAATTAAAAAAAAAGTTTCATCTGAAATCCTTTGCGGATCCATTCTCAGGTTCGTGTTGATCTCCCAAACAGTGTGAATCGATTTCGATTTCGTTTTAAGATTGTTTCAACGGTTTCACTCTTGAGCTCTTTTGTGCTCTGACTTCGATGAGAATCAGATTTTAGCTGCCCTGAGGTTGTTGTTAGAGATGGAGTTTAGGTTTATTGGAATTAGAATTGCAGTTTAGAATTCTAATTTTGGAAATTGGGAGATGGATTTGATCCGATTTGGGATAGTAACCTCACTGTTGTTCTGAGTGGTGTAGATGTAGATGAGAGCCATGAAAAGGTTGTTGTGGAAAGCTTGATATGTAATTGAGGATTGAGTAGTGTGGTTTTGGCTAATTTTGGAATTAGTTATAAGGATTCCACATCTCGATGTGTAATTGAGGATGTGAAAAGAAGAATCTGGAAGGTTATATAGTTCAGTGTAGTTTCTTATTTAATTGTTTGTTTTGATTGACTGATATACAATCTAATGATAGAAGTTTCTTTTATCTTCAGGAGCCTCTTTGTTCTTTGAAGATAAACAGAGAATCATTGAGAAGCTGAGTATATGCACTACAAGGGGAAGATTCTGGAGTTTGTTCTTTCAAATGATTAGCAGTAACTATATTGTGTTTCAAGGGTTCCATGATGGGCGTCTGTCTGATGAACCGATGGCTTCTTTTTATCACATTTCTTTGTGCACTCACCAATGTTATTGAAGCGCTTAGTCCTGATGGTACATGGATTTGTTTCCTTCAAGTCTCTTCAATAGTTTGTGTGTTGACAATAAATCCTTGGTCTTTTTCTTCACTAAGAAAATTTTCCAACTGTTAAAAATTTCTATTTTTTTTTTGTTTTGTGAAATCATCCAAATAAGTAAAATTTTTCTTATTACATTCAGAAATTAGAAATTTTTTCTGTAAGCAACTTAAATCTCCAACACCCTTGGCCTAGTGGTCGCACACTGTGATGCCTTTTCCTAGAGTTCTCAGGTTTGACTAGTGGGAGATGTAAATTGTTCCTTATCTTTCTTTTTTTTCTCAAAAGTTCAAATTTGTTAACATCGATTTTTCCAGAAAGCTTTCCTGAAACTACATAAATCCTTCCTGAAATTTTAAAAACACTACACAGCTTCACAAGCACAAGAAATTGTCTAAAAATGTCATAAACAAATTCAAGAGGCTACCAAAGATATCAACAGCCATAATCCAAAAGAGAAGACATAAAGCAAAAAAAATTCATATTTGTTATCATCGAATATCTGGAAAGCTTTCCTTAAACTACACAAATCCTTCCTAAAATTTTAAAAACACTACACAGCTTCACAAGCACAAGCACAAGCACAAACACAAGCACAAGTACAACCACAAGCACAAGCAAGAGACTAACAATGTCATAAGCAAATTCACGAACCTACCAAAGATATAACATGCCTAAGCCAAACAAGAAGACACCAAGCAAAAAAAAAATCAAATTTGTTAACATCGGATTTCTGGAAAGCTTTCCTGAAACTACATAAATCATTCCTGAAATTTTAAATACACTACACAGTTTCACAAGCACAAGCAAAAGCAAGAGATTAACAATGTTATAAGCAAATTCACGAGCCTACCAAGGATATCAACATGTCTAAGCCAAACAAGAAGACACCAAGCAAAAAAAAAAATTGATTAAATATTAAAATTTTTAGAAAATCCTTCTTAAATATTTTACTTGTTATCCTAACATTTTCTTTTCTTAATTAAATATTACATTTTTAGGAAGCTCTTCCTAAATATTTTACATACTATCATAAATATGATATATATGTACGCTTGTTAATACATGCTATCCTAACATTTTTTCTTATTAAATATTAAATTTTCAAGAAGCACTTTCTAAATATTGTGACTAGTTTCTCCAAATTATTCAGATATTACATCAAAGCTCGAGTATAGAAACGTCTCAGATCTTACACCAACTGAAATCGCCATTGAGGTATGTCTCAGAACGGACTAGTTAAGATTTGTTGTTTTGTTTCAACTAAATTATTCAAGAAAGATTTTGATTATTTTTTTTTTTGGAAGATTAAAATTCAAATTAGGATAGCCATCGTAACAAGGATTGTCTAACATTTCTTACATGCTTTTGATTCTATCTAAAACATACTTATGCAAGAAAACACACTCATTTTATTTTTTTGGAAACCCATCCTGAAAGTTCCAAAAGTTATCATGTATAACATATGTGTTTTATAATGATACCACATTTAACACTTTCTTAATAGAATTATTGAAAATGCTTCAAGCTATCATATTTTAATATTCTCTGTTTGAAATGTGTTCTTTATTTTGTAGATAATGAACTTTATTTGGTGATTTCTATAGCCAATGAATTTTCATATAGATTTTGATTATGTTTTTTTTGGAAGATTAAGTTCCAAATTAGGATAGTCATCGTGAACAAGGATTGTCTAACATTCCTTACATGCTTTTGATTCTCTTCGAAAACAGACTTATGCAAGAAAACACAGTCTTTTTTATTTTTAGAAACTCATCCTTAAAGTGCCAAAAGCTATCATATATAACATATGTGTTTTATAATGATACCACATTTAACACTTTCTTGATAGAATTATTGAAAATGCTTCAAGCTACCCTATTTTAATATTCTCTTATAGATTGTATAAAATTATATGGAGAATCATCTGTTTATTGTCAACACATAATTAACTTTAACTTATTCTTGTGTATCTGTTCACTGTCAACACATAATTAACTTTAACTCCTTGTGTATCTGTTAGGAAGTCATTTCACGTTTTCTGGATGGGTTTCCAGAAATAAAAAAGTGTTCCAATTTGTATGAAAGTTTAAATTTAAAAAAAATGAAATGAGGTTAAGGATTGGGATTTTATGAGGTAAGTTGTTTAAAATTTTGTGATGCTTACAGAAAAAAAAATTAGGTTATAGGTTCTATGGTCTGAAAAAAAAATTTGTGAGAATGCTGATTTTTGAATCGATCAGGAAGATGTTTCTCCTCGTCCTAGCGGCTAAACTCTACATACTCTCTCTCTCTCTCTCTCTCTCTCTCTCTCTCTCTCTCTCTCTCTCTCTCTCTCTCTCTCTCTCTCTCTCTCTCTCTCTCTCTCTCTCTCTCTCTCTCTCTCTCTCTCTCTCTCTCTCTCTCTCTCTCTCTCCCTCTCTCTCTCTCTCCGGGTTTGAACCTTGCTTGATTCCAAAAACAGTTTCTTTTTGTTTTTTACACTTGACTCGACTCAGGTTCGATTCTCCTTTGAATCATGGTTGATCTGATTTTTTTTTTTTTTTTGGTTCAAGCTTGTGGAAAAATGGATGGTTGATTAATCTGATGTTATCAATTTCTTGTGTATTGTGTTTCTCTCTCGTATTATGATTAAGTCAAAACAAAAAAAAAATTTATGAATTTAGAGGATTACTGGTTTTGTATCCGGGTCATCTCATTTTCATATTCGTTTCTGGAAAGCCAACCTGAATATGACAAATGATATCCTATTCTGGATACCCATCCAGAAAATCCAAAGTTCTTTCCAACGTTTTTAATAAAAATTTATGGTTAACTATATTTATGGTTTACCTTCTACCAAATGATTCTCCTCAGCCTAGCGGCTAACCAACCTATTTTATGAAACTGAATTACTTGCCTCGACCCGCATTCGATTCCAAAGGTATTTGTACTCGTACTTTATTTTTTAATTGATAAAAAAATGGATTATATTACTTCACTTACATCACTGAACAATATAAATCCATTTGGCCTAGTAGCCACACCTTATTCCCCTTTTCCCAGACATCTCAGATTTGAATCCTGTTAGTTGTGTATATTTGTTCTTTTTGTTTTCTTCAAAATTTCAAATCACAATTTGAAATTTCCAAGTCACAATTTGAAAATTTCCAAGTATGCAGATATCAATCCTTAGTTTTTTTTGTCTCATTTCATTTTTTTTTAGTTTAAGAAAGAAATACAATAATATTCAACTATTCTGGAAACTCATCCTGAAATTTTAAAGTTATTTCCAACGTTTAGAATACTCATTTTTATTTCTCGTAACCCATCTTGAAAGCGCCACATGTTATCTTAGACATCCTGAAATTTCTTCAATAACAATCTATGTGGGAGTTTATTTCACCCTACTGTCAAATAAATCGTAAAAAGGAAACTTCGGGAAAACCCTAAGTTTCCAGAGGAACCGGCTATCTGCGAGAACCGCACAACGAAAATAAGATGACGAAAATACTTAGAATTCAAATGAGAATAAACGAAAACAGAGAGCAAAGAGGTTCTTATTCCGAATCTGCGTTGAACTGGTACAAAAAGAATTGCCGAAAGCGTAAGACCTAGAAAACCCTAATTGAGACGCAGCTCGCTAACAGAAAAACGGAAATATTCCTAAATGCTAGTTTTGGTGGTGAGAGCTCTGAATTTCGTGTCTCTGCTTCTGCCCTAGACCTCCTCTTTATATACTCCTCATCTTGGCTATCCGATCTTTCCATTTCGCCCAGATTTGACTAAATCGGGAATCTTCCATTCTTCTCGATCCTTCCTTTTCTTCTGCGGAAATCTTCTATTTCTCTTCAAACCTTCCTTTTATGTTTAAACTTGACTTTTATTTTCTTTCTGCGAGTAAACC
>CAKOAT010415154.1:161497-212984 GCA_932364175.1 Eruca vesicaria subsp. sativa | reverse complement strand
CAATTAGGGTTTTCTAGTTCTTACGCTTTCGGCAATTCTTTTTGTACCAGTTCTACGCAGATTCGGAATAAGAACCTCTTTGCTCTCTGTTTTCGTTTATTCTCATTTAAATTCTAAGTATTTTCGTCATCTTATTTTCGTTGTGCGGTTCTCGCAGATATCCGGTTCCTCTGGAAACTTAGGGTTTTCCCGAAGTTTCATTTTTTACGATTTATTTGACAGTAGGGTGAAATCGACTCCCACAAATCGCCTTCCGAGATCGACTCATCGAACCCACGTTCCCTCGCGGACGCCTGGACTTTTCCCCCAACAGCATTGCTCATAATGGGCAAGCGCCTGTTCTCCGGACACCCCATACTGGGACAACCCCAGTATTTAGTCCACCTATAACTAGCGCTATGGGAAGTAACATAGCAACGACCAGCTCCGCACCCAATAGGGTTCACGAACACAGCACACGATTGCCGCCTCCGCCACCTATTTTTAGGTCCGGAGAAGGAGTGTCTCCCCCTCCTAGGGGTAGAGCACCAACTTCAGCTTACCAAAATGGAAGCGCGACCCCTAACCGAGACAACCCGAGGGCGGAAGCTGATCCTACAGCTCACCCCACAGGTCGCGTCCCTCAAGGTGGCTCTAGAGCTAACGAGCGATGTAGCCCACCAAACGCTTGGGATAACGATTACACTCGACTCCATCAAGAATCCTCTCATCAGATTCCTCGCGAAGACCCAACTGTCCTTCCCCTAGAAGGACCTGAGGCTATTCGCCGATACATGGAGCAAACTCACGCAGCTCTCCAGAAGCTGAACGCTCAAGTGCATAAAGCAACGAGCTCAGCTCCCGAAATCGAGAGCTTAATTGAGGAAACCCGTGGAACCCCATTCACAGATAAAATCGCTAGCTCTTACATAAGAGATACCCGAAAAATTAGGATTCCCGAATATGACGGGACCTCAGACCCCAAGGCTCATTTGAGAGCCTTCCGCTTAGCTATAGTGAAAGCTCATTTCACGAGAGAAGAATGCGAAGCAAGTTATTGCAGAACCTTTGCTGAGAACCTGGTCGGAACAGCTCTCGAATGGTTTTCGAGCCTCGAGCCAAACTCAATCGATAACTTCGACCAGCTCACTAACGCCTTCATGAAACAATACTCGACCCATATCCTTAAGCAAGCCTCCGAGGCTGACCTCTGGAAGATCAGGCAAGGAATGGGGGATTCACTACGAATCTACATCGAGAAATTCAGAGCAGTTAGAACTAAGCTCTCGAACCCCAACGATCAAGTAGCCATCGAAGCCCTTAGAAGAGGCCTCTGGTATAAATCAGAATTCTGGTCCGAGCTAACACTTAACCCTCCTCCAACTATCGATGATGCCCTTCACAAAGCGTCGAGATACATTACCTTGGAGGAAGAAACAGCTGCACTGGATAAAATCCACAAGAAATCCCAGAATCACCCGAAAGGTGAAACCTCGGAAGCAAAAGGACCCTCTAGAAAAGGGAGCTCTCGGAACCATCAGACCCAGGGAGAACACTCATATGCTGTCGAGGAAGCCCAACAGGAAAAAACCTGTTGCCGCGACAAGCAAAACTCCCTGGACGAAAGGCTACGATGAGAACAAACACTGCTCTTATCACGATCGAAAAGGGCACTCAACCGAGGAGTGCTGGGACCTCCAACGACAGTTGGCAGCTAAATTCGTAGCTGGGGAACTAAAGGATGTGGAACTAAAAAAGCCACCTCCTTACCAGAAAAGAGGTCCCAGAGACACCTCTCCGAAACGTGAATGATCACCTGAGAAGGAAACAGATTCGCCACCGCCAGCTCCCAAGAAAAGAGTTGACATGATTCTTGGGAAATTTCCCCAAGGGAAGAGTCTACAAATCGAGACCCTCCTAAGCAAACCTCCGCCTCAGTCGAGCCCTAGCTCAAGAGTGGATTATATCCTCGGAGGCTCTGATAAATGTCAAGACTCAGTTAATTCAATCATGAGCCATGTGCGGAAGGCCGTTTCTAGAGCTCAATCTAAGCCTCCCAATCTCGAAACCAACACTAAGATCTCTTTCTGGGAGAGCGAGACGTCATACCTCGACAGACCTCACGATGACGCCTTAATCGTCACCCTGAACATAGCGGGTTACGAGGTGCCTAAGCTGATGGTTGATACCGGAAGCTCGGACGATCTCATCTTCTATAACGCCTTGAAAGGAATGGAAATAGATGACTACGAAATTATCGGTCAGAAAGCTAACCTTGTAGGTTTCTCTGGGGAAAAAGTTACCTCCATAGGAACCATCAAGCTCCCAGTCATAGCTGGGGGAATCATGAAAATGACCAATTTTGTGGTCATCGACAGGCCTTCTCCATGGTAGCCAGAAAATCTTTAGGATCTGCTACTTGGGGGGATTCGGAATCCTCAAGGAATCACCCCAATAGCAATTACAGATCCAGGAAGGTTGAGAGATGCAACAGAATATTCGAGGTCCCCCTAGGAACCTAACCGAACGAGTTGGCATCGACGATTCTGATCCTGAGAAACAAGTGAACATCGGATCAGAGCTACCTCTCGAAACAAAAAAAAAGCTAATCGACTTCCTGAAAAGCAACGTCAAAACGTTTGCATGGACCACCAGCGACATGAGAGGTATAGACCCAAACGTCACCACTCACAAGCTCAATGTAGACCCTACTTTTAAACCGATCAAACAAAAACGCCGTAAGCTAGGCCTCGAAAAAGCCCAAGCCGTCAACGACGAAGTAGATCGACTCACAAAAGCAGGGTCCATCCGTGAAGTACACTACCCCGATTGGCTAGCTAACCCCGTAGTAGTGAAAAAGAAAAACGGGAAGTGGAGAATCCGTGTAGACTTCACCGATCTAAACAAGGCTTGCCATAAAGACAGCTTCCCGTTACCTCACATCGACCGCCTCGTTGAAGCAACAGCTGGCCACCAGCTCTTATCCTTTATGGATGCCTTCTCGGGATATAATCAAATCATGATGAATCCTGAAGATCAAGAAAAAACTGCATTTATAACCGAGCGCGGGACCTATTGCTACAAGGTAATGCCATTTGGACTGAAAAACGCGGGAGCTACCTACCAGAGGTTTGTGAACAAAATGTTCGCTGGACAGCTCGGAAAAACCATGGAGGTATACATTGACGATATGCTGGTTAAATCCTCAGCTGGGGAAAACCACATCTCCCACCTAAAAGAATGCTTCGATATCCTCAACAAATACGATATGAAACTAAACCCCGCAAAATGCACCTTAGGAGTGCCCTCGGGCGAATTCCTCGGCTACCTCGAAACCGAGAGAGGTATCAAAGCCAACCCGAAACAGATAGCGACCTTCCTGGAAATGCCGTCACCTAAGACAACCAGGGAGGTACAAAGACTGACTGGACGAATCGCCGCTCTGAACCGATTTATATCCAAGTCCACCGATAAATGCCTCCCATTCTACAAACTTCTAAATAATAATAAGAAGTTCCTATGGGACGAGAAATGCGAGGAAGCCTTCAAACAATTAAAAGCTTACCTCTCCGAGCCTCCGATCCTATCCAAACCAGTAACAGGAGAACCCCTGTACCTATACCTCGCCGTATCAACTGCTGCGGTTAGCGGCGTACTGGTACGAGAGGAGCAAAACGAGCAAAGACCTGTCTATTACACGAGCAAAAGCCTAATAGACGCCGAAACCAGATATCCTACCATGGAAAAGTTAGCTCTGGCAGTCGTGACAGCTGCCAAAAAACTACGACCTTACTTCCAGTCACACTCGATCGTGGTAATGACCTCACAGCCAATACGCACGATTCTGCATAGCCCCAGCCAATCAGGACGATTGGCTAAGTGGGACATAGAGCTCAGCGAATATGACATCGAATATAGACCCCGAGCCGCCATAAAAGCTCAGGTCCTCGCCGATTTCATCATTGAGCTATCATCTGAACAGCTAGATCCGAGAACTGAAGCTCTGGTATGGAGCCTGTATGTCGACGGAGCCTCATCCAAACAAGGCTCCGGAATCGGCCTGAGGCTGACCTCATCAGCCGGAGAAACCATCGAGCAATCCTACAGGCTCGGCTTCAATGCTTCAAACAACGAAGCCGAATATGAAGCACTAATCGCTGGTTTAAGACTCGCCCTAAGCCTCGGAATCCGAGAGCTGAACGCCTACAGCGACTCACAGCTGGTAGCTAGCCAGTTTCACGGGGAGTACGAAACAAGGGACGAAAGAATGGGGGCATACCTCGAAGTCGTACAAAGCCTCACTAAACAGTTCAGCAAATTCGAGCTAACGAGAATCCTACGAGGAGAAAACTCCTCAGCAGACGCGTTAGCAGCATTGGCGTCCACATCAGATCCCCTAGTAAAACGAATCATACCCGTAGAAGGAATCGAAAAACCAAGCATCGACATAGCTATGAAAGCTGAGATCAATAGCAAACCGAAAGAGCAAACAGAAGGTAGCTGCTCCGAATCAGCAGCGACCCAAGTTTTAACAACATTCTGGTTCCCAAAAACAAAAGCCCGCAAATTCAGGAAGCACACCTCCGGGGGCATAGTCCAGCCTTCAAGCTCACTTGTCCTAAGAGTAAACACTCGCAGAACAAGATATTCCCCTGAACCCGAAACTCCAACCGGAGACACAATCCCTGCCCCGGAAATCAATAACCCACCTGGAGACTTTCCTCCAGATCTAGGTTCCGACGAACCTAACAGAAGGAATATCCCCAGGGACACGACCTCCGGCCGCAACAACACCAGGGAACCTGATCCAGCACCGGGACCTCCTTCCTTCCTTCACGACAAAATCATAGGAAGAGAGGACTGGAGAATTCCAATCATGCAGTATATTTCGGAGGGCAAGTTCCCCCCCCCCCCCCCCATAAATGGGAAGCTAGAAAACTTAAAGCAATAAGCGCAAGATACTGCATAATGGAATCTATCCTTTATAAACGAAGCGTATCGGGACCTTACCTAAGATGCGTCCACGGCCTCGACGCCATCAAACTCATGAAAGAAATGCACGATGGCTCCTGTGGAAACCACTCTGGTGGCAGAGCCTTAGCTATCCGAATCAAAAGGCAAGGCTATTTCTGGCCTACCATTATCGCTGATTGCGAGGGTCTACTCGTCCTCATGCGACAGGTGCCAGAGGCACGCACCTTTTATACATCAACCATCGGAGAAACTATCCTCGATATCCGCCCCATACCCATTCATGAGATGGTCCATGGATATCGTAGGACCACTAGTCGTATCAGGAACAGGAAGGCAGAAGCTACGCTTCCTACTAGTCCTAACAGACTACTTCACGAAATGGATAGAAGCTGAAGCTTTCCAACAGGTAACTAAAGTCGAAACCGAACGACTCGTATGGAGAGNATCCGCCCCATACCCATTCATGAGATGGTCCATGGATATCGTAGGACCACTAGTCGTATCAGGAACAGGAAGGCAGAAGCTACGCTTCCTACTAGTCCTAACAGACTACTTCACGAAATGGATAGAAGCTGAAGCTTTCCAACAGGTAACTAAAGTCGAAACCGAACGACTCGTATGGAGAGACATCATTTGCCGCCACAGCGTCCCATACGAAATCGTAACCGATAACGGGTCACAGTTCATATCTAACGACTTTAAAGACTTCTGCGACAAGTGGAAAATTCGCCTCACCATGTCAACACCACGATACCCCCAAGGAAATGGCCAGGCGGAGGCTGCTAATAAGTCGGTATTAGCGAACCTCAAGAAACGCCTTGGAATCGATAAAAGTTCGTGGTCCGAAAGATTACCCGAAGTGCTCTGGGCATGCCGAACCACCCCACGAAGAGCTACGGAAGAAACCCCTTTCTCCCTAGCCTACGGGATGGAAGCCGTCGTCCCAGCCGAAACTGTCACGGGGAGCCTCCACCGAGAGCTCTGCACGACAGATCCCGAAGCAAACAATCAGCTCCTGTCAGATCACCTCGACCTCATTGAGGAACGACGGGATCGAGCCTTGCTCCGCATTCAGAATTACCAACAAGCAATGGCTCGACATTATAATTCCAAGGTCAGGTCCCGGCAATTCGCTGTAGGTGACCTGGTACTCAGGAAAGTTTTTAAACATACCAAAGAGCCGAACGCCGGAAAGCTAGGGACCAATTGGGAAGGCCCCTACCAAATCATCCATGTGATATGACCGGGCGTTTACAGGCTCATGAAGGTACGAACCGGGGTACCCGAAATCCGATCATGGAATGCCATGAATCTCAAGAGATATTACCATTAGGTACCAAAAATTCATTGAACTACGTCTGGCTTGATCCCTTGACTGGGTACGTAGGCAACTCCGTTATGAGTGCAGCCCCAACCTCATCTCAACATATTCATCTTCACACTCAAAGGGGGCACGTGTTCAAAACACCCAGCTCAGTCTATTAGCTCCATGATTATTATGTACTTCGTCAAAATTATTAATAAAACATCCACATTCAAGCATCTCATATTTCTATCAAATAAGATCAGGTCACGACGAACCTGAACCTAAGGTCTTAAAATCCTACTATCTAAATTCAGGTCACGCTGAACCTGAACCTGAGGTCTTAAAATCCTATGCCCATTCACAAGGACTCGATTCTATGTCCAAACATCACATGCCAGCAGATGTGGCCACCATCATAGGTACTCAAGATATTGTGTTTGGAGAGGTGGATAGATATGACGACTAGTTGCCAGGACCTTAGCTTTATTGCGAGCCCAGAAGTCTCTCCTTTTTTCGGCCTTCAGGAACAGCCTTTAAGTCAAATCCAACCTAATATCATTCATATCCTTCTACATAGAAGAAAGACACTCTAAGATCCTTTTTAAAACCTGTCTAAATCCAGGTCACGCTGAACTTGAACCTGAGGTCTTAAAATCCTACTATCTAAATCCATGTCACGCTGAACCTGAACCTAAGGTCCTAAAATCCTACTATCTAAATCCAGGTCACGTTGAACCTGAACCTGAGGTCTTAAAATCCTACTATCTAAATCCAGGTCACACAGAACCTGAATCTAACGTCTTAAAATCCTACTATCTAAAAATAGGTCCCGACAAACTCGGACCTAAGGTCTTAAAACCCCTCAAATAAAATCAGGCCCCGGCAAATCCGAACCTGAGAGCTTTAAAAACCTCCAAATAAATCCAGGTCACGGTGAACCCGAACCTAAGGTCTTAAAGTCCTCCGAACATGATCAGGTCGCAACTGATCCGAACCTAAATTCGGGTCACCACGAATCCGAACATGAGGTCTAAAATCCTTCAAATGAGCTCAGGTCCCTACCAATCTGAGTCTAGAAACTCAGAAACTCTAACGAAGTTTCGAAGACTTGAAAATATTCAAAAGAACTCAGATCCATGATAAGGTATTCCTAATGGCCTCAAAGGCTACTTAAAAAAAATTTTGGATCCTTAAAAGATTTTAGTCCGGTCATGGAACTCAAAATCTGATGATCTAAACGACCAAACATAACTTGAAACAAAAGAATAAAACCAAGGAACGAAACAAGTTTTAAAAGCCTCCTCAGGCCATTAACGGTTCAAAAGAAATCCTAACATCACAAAGGTTTAAAAGCCTCCTCAGGCTATAAGTTTCAAAAACATAAGTAAAGACCCGTAGGGCAAACATCCTAGAAACAAGGAAAATAATCTGGAAGGAGACCAGGTCTTCATTCTTCTTGACCGCCACCTCCAGAAACCTTCGAAGCATCACGATCCCCTTCGATTGCCTCGTCACCCGGGATGTCTTCATCCACCTCCTTGCCATCACCCCCCGGAACCACATCAACTGGGGCTAAGTCAGGGCCCATCAAACCTAAATTAGAACCATACTCTCCAGAAAAGGATGGATTAAACATGTTAACCTCGAAAGTACTTGAGCTCGCTGAGAGTTGAGGAAGAGGAAGTTTGCTGACCGAGAAATCGGAGACCTGAGCTTTCTCATAAGCAGCGACAGCCTCCGGCATCAAAGACATCAAGCAATTATACTCCTCTTCAGCGCTCTGAATCTCATTTGATAGCAAATCCTTCAAGAGCTCCGTATTAGCTTGAAGCTCCTGAGCGTAGATCTGGAGATTAACCTCATCCTTCTTCTTGGAGAACTTCTCTTTAACAGAGATCAGGATCTTATTGTAGGCATCGATGACTTCCTTCTTTCCCCTCCTAACAGCAAATTTAACTTCGGCCTCTTTGTTTTTCTGGCTGACTTGAGACGACGCGATCAAGTCTTGGACGTGTTGCTCTGCAGTCTTTCGTGCACTCTCTAGCTCATAAATCTTCCTGCTCTTCACCCTGACGTCGATTTCCAGGCTCTCGATCTTCCCTTGCTGAGTATCAGACTTCAAACCGAGCCTCCCAACTTCGGATTGGAGTCTCGAGACCTGAGCTCTGGCATGATCACGCTCAACCTTGGTAGCTTTAACCATCCAGAAGTGCTAGCTTCCGTCGAAATCGATACCACCGAATTACCTTCGGAAACTGCATTATCAAAATTCACTTTAGCATTCAAATATCCTTAAACAAACTTGCGTACGTCAAAGGCGTAAGAACAAATACATTACCTTCTAAGTCTGTAACCGGTACAGAGTCTAAGAAGGAAGCGTGATACCGATCTGGAAACCTAGCTGATCCGATTCGAGAAGTGGTGTACGATGCCCAGGTACAAGGAGTCTGCTGCAGTTTTCGAAAAAGAGCTCTGGTAAGCTTGTTCGGGAGCTCGGCAGGATCTTCGATATCTGCAAACATAACCGAACGTCCGTTAGATTATAATCGATGAGAAATGAACAAACACATTCCTAACAGATCCTAACCGGACGCATCAGACCAAGAAGCCCTAAGGGTACGACCCACCGGGACCGTCAAAGGGTCGATTTTGACGTAAAAATACTTCCTTCTCCAGTCATCATCACTGCTGGAAAATTTGAAAATACCCAACCTAGGGCGGCAAGCAAGGTAATAGGTCCCACTACCACCATCCTTGGAAGCACTCTCCTTTATCGAAAACAGGCTCATTAAGGAGCTTAACCTAGTAGCAACTCCCTCTTCTTTGGACCTAGTGATAAAACCGTTTATCACTCGAATGACTGAGGGGCAAAGTTGGGAAAGGGCTAGTCGATAGTGATCTAGGAGATCTAACAGAAGGTCAGGAAGGGGAAACCTGAGATGGCTCTTGGAAATATAGTTCTCGTGAACACAAAACCAACCCTCCGGAGCCATCTCGGGAGTCTCCTCGGGTTTACAAGCCCTGGCCAACTCTTTCTGACCTTGGGCTTGAACCATAAGGTTCACAACCTCTTGGCTCTTCAGAACAGAGGACAGATGAGACCCGGAAGGTACACTCCCACTGGAGCCTCCGGTCCTTTTTGTCCGTTTGGAAACTCTTTGGGCTATCAAATCCTTAGCCCTCTTCTTCCTCTCGGTCTTCCTCATGGATTCACCAACTTCTTGTTTCACCTTCATAAGCTGAGCATCTGCAGCAGAGATTCCCGTCTCTCCGTAACCTTCCTTTGGTCGGGTCATAGCGAAAACGATGAAGGAAATTGAAAAGAGATAAAAAGGGAAAAAGAAAGATCGAGCTAAATAGAACGAAACCCTTTGGAGACAACAGTTTCAAGGGAAGTAACTCGAAGGCTTAACAAAAAAGAAATAAATAACTGTAAAAGAAGAAGTAAAATAAAAAGAAAGAACCAGAAGAAGTTACCTGGGGAAACTGAATCGAGACGTGGAGAGAGTGGGGAAGTTGGAGTTAATGTAAACAGCTTTATATCTCGTCGAAGCCTCGAAAATCGGAGAATAATCATTTCGAAATTCTTTTAATCTGAGTCGTTGATTTCGTTAAATATAATCGTATCCGTCGGATCAAGTAAAAGATATCCTCGAGAGAAGATCGCGAGTAATCATTATATCAACGAAAAATTAAGATTCGGCGGCTAGGTTTAGCTCCCGAGAAAAGCATCTTATCTCGAAAGCTGGGGGCAACTGTCGGGCCCAAATATGGCCCGTTAGCTGAAGTTAGCAAACCAGTCGAACCAAGTCTAATAATGGGCCGCGCATGGGTTATCATCTCGAAGAAGAATACAGCTCACCTAAGGACGGAAGCTATTCCCAAAGAGGTCACGAGAAAGAGGTCACGAGAAAGAGGTCACGAGAAAGAGGTCACGAGAAAGAGGTCACGAAGAAGAGGTCTGGCTTCTTTCGTAGGAACCTAATAAAACAGCCTAGGATACGAAGATAGAGACGTACGATTTGGTCAAAAGGAAGCTGTTGCAAATCCCTCAGTTTACGGAGAGAATCTCGGAGACTAATCAGGAGGAGTTACACTGACCTGAGGCTATTTAAAGGAGGAAGAAACGAAGAGAAAATGAGACACATCTTTCACATATTTTTCACATACATTATCATTCATAAATCATTCAAGTGACTTCTTTGTAACAATCACCTTTGTATTCATTTCTTTACTAAAAACATCAATACAACCACAATTCATTCTCTAAGTTCTTAAGGGATTCAGCCCACGATTGTCTTCTCCCCAATCTTAACCTAACCTAAACTAGGAAGTGAGTTTTACCCCTCACAATGGCTAATAGACTTGATTTTAGTGATTGTTTAGATAACATTCAACCTAAGAGATTAGAGTTTGTTTAGGATTGTTTCTAGGCCTAAGGTTGATAGATTGATTGAAAAGCTTACACCTTTAGATTGAAACTTAATTACCCAAGATCAATTCCCTTATCCCATGAATTCTCTCTTCTCATTTTGAAAGAAAGCTTTGATCTTTATTGCTTATTTAGTAGTCTTTTACTCTAAAGAACCTTCTCAACATTGATAGCACTTAGATTAAGCATGGTCTTGCAATTCCTTTGGTGTATGATCACTTAGAACTGGTTTGACATCTTTTATATTACAACATTTGATTAGGAACCTTAAAACTCCTATCATCAAATTGGCGCCGTTGCCAAATTCTAAGTTGATTGTAACATTGGAATTTAGTCACTTGCTTGAGACTAAGTCATTTTTATTTTATTTTGTTACTAAATCTCTTTCTTCCTCTACTTTTGAATCTCAGGTGTATGAACTTAAGCAGCAAGGGCACATCAAACCTTGTTCCAAGAGTTGATAATATCAGAGCCTTAGCGAGAGAGTTAGCAAGAAGGAGAAGGGAAGAAGAGCAACAAGTTCACTTAGAAAGATAGGGGTTAGTGATGGATCAACATCATCATCAGTGTGGGAACCGAAATCCACCTACTGTCAAATAATCAAATAAGGAAAGTTAGGAAAACACTAATTTTCCAGAGGAACCGGATCTCTGCGAAAGCCAACGACAAGGAACCAAGAACGCAATTAATATGAATAAATTGAAAGATATAAAAATAAAAACGAGATTGAAAGCAAGAAGGATTCTTATTCCGAATTCGCGTAAGAACGGTTACAACGAGAGTTGCCTTAGCTGCGTGAGCCGTCGGCGAAATTCCTAGTTCTAGCAATCTAAGACTAAAACCCTAGTTGAGACGCAGCTCGATAACGAAAACGAAAAATTTCCTAAATGCTAAGTTTGGTGGTGAAAGCTCTGAAAACTCGTGTCCCAGCTTCTGCCCTATGCCTCCTCCTTATATACTCCTCCTTAGGCGGTTTTAGTCTTTCCATTTTGCTCGAAACCGAATATTTCGGGAACTTTCCATATTTGTCGATCCTTCCTTTTCTTCTGTGGAAATCTTCTATTTTTCTTCAAACCTTCCTTTTATCTTCAAACTTGACTTTCATTTTCCTCCTGTGAGTAAACCGTCGAAACGTTATCAAATCTGCGGGTTAGATTCCGTTAAGATCGCGAGATGGGTTTTTATCGCGTTTTAGGCCCTTTCGGGCCGTTTTTGCGATAAATCCGTTTTCCGACTTTCTACGGGATCGTTTCCTGATCTGACGTCGTTTTAATAAATTCCTCGAGTTAATCGTAAGGTTTTACGATTTACTCGACTTTTTAATTAAAAACGCGTTTTTATGATTTACTCGACGTTTTTATTAAAAACGCGTTTTTTATGATTTCGACGAGAAATCTCGAATAAATCGTATGTTTTAGGCAATGTTCGGTGTTTCGTCAACCGTCGCCGTTTTATACGATTTCTTCGAGTTCTTTATCGAGAAAGCGAAGTTTTACGGTTTTTATCCTAAAACTCGAACGATAGGTCGGATCGAGATGGAACGGGAGATGTTTCGGCCATGGTTCAAAATGTGACCGTGTCGAAAGACGTAAGTTTCGAATCGGGAATGCGGGAGACCGAGGCTCGGGACGTCCAGGAAGTTTCTAGTTCGCTCATCGGCGAACTAGTCGAGTGATCCTAGTTCGCCAATGGGCGAACTAGTCGAGCATCTCCTAGTTCGCCCATTGGCGAACTAAGCCGGGCTGGCTTAGTTCGCCAATGGGCGAACTAGTCGAGTGGCTCGGCTTAGTTCGCCCGTGGGCGAACTAGTCGTGACTAGTTCGCGTTTTACGGCTATTTCGGTTTTTTTTTGCGGTTTTGTAAAACGATTCTCGAGTTTTATAAAACGATTTTCGAGTTTTATAAAACGATTTTTCGAATTTTATAAAACGGCTTCTCGAGTTTTATAAAATGATTTCTCGAGTTTTATAAAACGGCCTCTTGAGTTTTATAAAACGATTTCTCAAGTTTTATAAAACGATCTTCGAGTTTCATAAAAAGGCTTCTGGAGTTTTATAAAACGATTTCTCGAGTTTTATAAAATGATCTTCGGGTTTTATAAAACGGCTTCTCGGGTTTTATAAAACGGCTTCTCGAGTTTTATAAAACGGCTTCTCGAGTTTTATAAAACGGTCTGCGAGTTTTATAAATGACTTTTAGTTTTAGAAAACGATTTCTCGAGTTTTATAAAACGATCTTCGGGTTTTATAAAACGATTTCTCGAGTTTTATAAAACGATCTTCGGGTTTTATAAAACGGCTTCTCGAGTTTTATAAAACGGCTTCTCGAGTTTTATAAAACGGTCAGCGAGTTTTATAAATGACTTTGAGTTTTATAAAACGATTTCTCGAGTTTTATAAAACGATCTTCGGGTTTTATAAAACGGCTTCTCGAGTTTTATAAAACGTCTTCTCGAGTTTTATAAAACGGTCTGCGAGTTTTATAAATGACTTTGAGTTTTATAAAACGACTCTTCGGGTTTTATAAAACTATTCCTTTTGTATTTTCGCGGGGAGTTTTGGCTATTAATTCCGTCGTACCGATTTTGACCCCAACAATTAGCCCCCCAGCTTGTAAGAATCTTGAGCCCTTAGCGTAAGGTTCTTGCGAGTGGTTAACCAGTTTTAGTTAAGTTTGGCAGAATTAATGGTCGGAAAGGTCCATTGAAATTGATCTTTCCACTTTCCAGGGAGCGGAAAGCGTTTAAGATTAGGGCTGCGCCTTGTGAAGGCTGCCTACGTACCATTTTGAAGGGATCAAGCCTTTCATAGTTCGTTTCGGAATTAAGGTTCGTATGACATGTTTCCTAGCAAGACCTTTACGGTCTAGTTATATGTCGTGTAGGAATTATCGAGCATATTGATGTCGATGGCATCCGGACCTTTGCCGGCCTTGAGACTAGCCTCGTAGGCCGTTTGGTCTTGCCGAGCGTGGCCGTTATATTTTTCGGACTGGCTGTGTGCAGCTCTTAGTCCCTGCCACTTTTGCGGCTTTATTAAAAATCGGTTTGTGTTTTTTAAGAGCGTGTTTTTATTCGTATGAATGTAGCGGGAAGAATATGAGTTGATATTGAGGGAGGTCCGCGAGTTGTCGTCTCGCATTCCTTTTTCCCTTAGTGTATCGCCTTGTTCGTTTGCTCGTTTTAGGATGTTTAGTAAATCGAGTGAGTGTTTAGATATAGACGAAGAGACATGCCTTTAGGATCTCGATTAATGCCTTGAGACGTTAGCGACCAGTGTGTTGGGTTTAGGGCAAGACCTAGGTTTACTTTCAGATTGAGGCTATGCGATGACTAGTCGGCTTTCATTTTGCCTGTTGCGATTTTAACCTGATTCCATACCGATTTAGAATCCGCGATAGGTTCTCGGCTTATACGATTCGTCTGGTTGGAACCGAGCGTCTCACCGGGAAAAATTTCTAAGTTGCCCGGAAGTGCTGACCAAAAGTTTGGATTTCTTTTATAGCGCTATTACCCTTGTGTCGGGTGTTCGAGAGCTATCTCTGCGAGATAACTTAAGTTTGTTTAGGACTGTTGCGAGTTCGTTGTGATCAGCAACAAACTATTTTTAAGTGATAGATGTTTATGTAGTTTGGGCCTTCCCGAAGGATACATATGTTTTTGCGTATTTTATAATCGCGAACGGACTGTTAGGTCTTCCAAGAAAATGACTTTATCGAGGAAGGTATTTGTGTCGAAAAACTAATCTCCGGGCATCTGCGACGTCTCGCAGTGCCGAAAGCTGGTTTTTATTTTATATGCTGCGTTTCGTGTTCGGAACGTTTGCGGGCTCGAAGATGTTGCGCGGTGTTGCGAGGGTTTTGTCTTAACCCTGCTTTGCAGGAACACTTTGGTTCGTTTGCGTATATACGCAATTAAAACTAACATTCCTGTTTGGATGTTATGTAGTTTTATGATTTGTGCTAGAGCAATTAGGACCGAGAGGTCGCGTAAGTTGTTTCCCCGAAATGAATGGTTTTTCGTTACGGTGCTTTGTGAAGTGTGTTGGGAATGTCCTAAAATCATTTGTACTTACTCTAGTAGAAGTCGTAACGTCGAGGTTCGACAATCGTATAATATTGGGTGGTTATAATGTTTTGCTAGAAACCGCTTATAATCTATGAATTGAGAATTCATTACTAATATTATACGATCCTACAGGGTCACACACCTAAGCAAATTGGATCAATTATTATTATGTTTAATTTGGATTAAACTATTATTAGAGTTTTGATAAACTTCTATTTATAAGATAAATAATAATAATAAATATATGTATGTGTATTGGACCTAAATCTAAATTTGATTTGGATCACAAAGCCCATTACGTAAACGTAATGACTACGTGATGTTAGGTTAATTCGATACATACATATAAACATGTTTATTATTATGCTGGAGTGGTTTTCTCTTGGCGGCTTAAGTCAAAACCCTAGACAAAAGAGTTTGTCAAATTTTGAGATTTGATCTCGATGGCACTAGCATCCCGTATCGATCCAGTTTGTGTGCGTGTGGATACCGATAGAGGCATGACGTTTGGAGTGCTTGAAATCTCGACTTGGTTCATTCATCCTTCCGCTGCAAAATAACCAGGTATATTCAAAGAACCTAAAGATCTAGGTTATTTCAGTATTGGCATGAGATTCTAGGCAAATAGAATTCATAAATTGATTTATAAATCGTTATAAACCGGTATGAATTTCCAACAGTGGTATCAGAGCTTACTTGCATAATATTGATCTGAATCTGGTATAATAGATATATATATATATATATATATGATATATTTGTTAAAATTGATATAGCAATTTGGATAGTCATTATAATTTGATTATAATCAATCGCTGTATAAAATTTACATAGGATTGAAATTGTTTCATCTCGTATGCATGTATATGATTTTAAAGGGAGCACGTACTTTGTATTATAGTTATATGATTGCTTTGACTTTAAAATAATTAGATATGTGCATCTGAAAAGGTTGTTCCTGTCCGTCTCATTCTGTAATTTTCACAAATATTGATTTAAGAAAATAGTCAAAGATTCATAATTGATAAACGTGTATAGGATACAGTTTTTCTATCGCAATTTGACATTCATTATATATTTAATTGATTAAATATATACATATATGATTTTGGAAATTGGTTCTGCATAAATCTTAAGGTCACCGTAGGTTATTGTAACAAATTGGTCTGATTCCGTGCAACCAATTAAACCAGTCTTTTGGATTGATTATTAGCATGATTGATTTGATCCGATCTTTTCAATCTCACGTTTAGAATTCTAATCTGATTAGATTCTAAAATTAATCCAAATTAGTTATAAAAAAATTAATTAATTAATTAGATTAAAATTAATTAATTATTTGTAATCCAATAAGAATACATATAAGATATGTATTAATTATATTTAATTTTTATATTAGATATAAAGTTTTAAATATAAAATAAAATTGGATTAAAATTTGTTCCTCAATTAATTTCAAGTATTTTTTTATGTCTATCCAATCTTATCAACCATCAAGGCTCGTTTCGTTGTAAGATGGGCTTGCCAAAACAAGGTGTCTGCAATTACATGAGTGAGGTGGATGGTAACGGTTACCATATGAAACAAGATTGGTTTACTTGACTAGGCTATCAAAACGGTTTTGGGCTTAGAGACATAGGTTGGATAAGACATAAGATGTCATCTGACAACCAAGAATTATATTGGATATAATTAGCAAAGTGTTGCTTACCTAAATAGCTAAAATTCGGGCGATGAGCCAAAGCTCACTCGGATTTTAGTGAAATAAGGATCTTGGATTATTATATTCATTTGAGGAAATTGTTTTGAATATAATATGAGTTTCTTAATTGTTGAGATTTCTCAATTCATGAACATCATATTAACACTCCCTATTCTTTTATTCCAGAAATGACAACTCCCCACTTCTCGTTCTCATTGCGATCTGTCCTTGAGAAGGACAAATTGAATGGATCGAATTTCCTTGAATGGTATCGAAACTTGAGAAATGTTCTCAAGCAGGAGAAAAAGGACTATGTCCTAGAAAAGGTTCTTCCTAAGAAACCTAAGACCAATGTCCAACATGCTGAAAGATCTGCTTATGAGAAGCATGTCAGTGATAGGGTCGATGTGTGTTGTCTTATGTTGGCAACCATGAACTCGGATTTGCAGAAGCAATACGAGAACGTGGACTCACCAATTGACATGATCACTAGCCTGAAAGGTATGTTTCAGGAGCAAGCTCGAACTGAGAGATACCAAACAGTTAAGTCTCTCATTGAGTGCAAGCTACCAATAGATGGTCCAGTTAGCCCACATGTCATTAAGATGATGGGTTATATTGATAACTTGGCTAAGCTGGATTGTCCTATCAGCCAAGAGTTGGCGACTGATCTCATCCTACAGTCATTGCCGTCAAGCTATGATCAGTTTGTTATGAACTACAACATGAACAACTTGACAAAGACTTTGACTGAGCTGCATGGGATGCTTAAAACAGCTGAACCTAACATCANGCCAAGAGTTGGCGACTGATCTCATCCTACAGTCATTGCCGTCAAGCTATGATCAGTTTGTTATGAACTACAACATGAACAACTTGACAAAGACTTTGACTGAGCTGCATGGGATGCTTAAAACAGCTGAACCTAACATCAAGAAGGATACCCCAAATGTTCTTATGGTACAAGGGGGTAACAAGTTTAAGAAACAAGGCAAGAACAAAGGAAAGGGTAAGCCAGGCTGGGCTGCGAATCCAAGCAAGCTTGATCCTTCTCCTAAGTTTAAGCCTGGTCCTTCTAATGTTGATAAGTGCCATTATTGTAATGGTTCTGGACATTGGAAAAGAAACTGCGAGAAATACTTGGAAGATCTGAAAAAGAAGAAGATTTCTGAAACGTCATCTTCAGGTATTTATGTTATAAAAGTAAATGTTACTATTTCAGATTCTATTTTTTTTGGTATTTGATACCAGTTGTGGTACTCATATTTGTGGAAATATGCAGGGCCTAAAGAACAATAGAGTCTTGGAGAAAGGACAAGTGGACCTTCGCGTGGAAAATGAAGCAAGAGTTGCTCCATTAGCTGTAGGAATATTTCATTTGTTTTTGTCTTCTTGCATGGTTTTGGAAACTAAGAATTGCTACTATGTACCTGCTATAAGCAGAATATTATTCAATTATTTGGATTTGAAAGGATTTCATATTTTTTGATTAAAAGACAAGTGTTGTTTATTTGATCATTGTGATCTCTTTTATAGTAGAGGTCTATTAAAGAATGGACTTTATATTCTAAGTTAAAGCGTGCATGGTTATAACATTAATACCAAAAGGTTCAAGTCTTATGACTTAGATCAAGTTTTTCTTTAGCATTGTCGTTTGGACCACATAAATGAGAAGCACATGAAAACTTTCATGGTGATGGAATTTTGAGCTCACTTGATTATGAATCAATTGAGAAATGTGAATCTTGATTATTGGGTAAAATGACTAAGGCTTTTCTTACTGGACATAGTAAAAGAGGTAAAAGACTTGCTGGAACTTATACATACTGATGTATGTGGACCAATGAGTGTAAATGTTAAAGGAAACTATCAGTACTTCATGATTATGTTTATCTAGAAACATAAGTCTGAATCTTTTGAAAAGTTCAAAGATTTTTCAGGATAAAGTACAAAATAAATTTGATAAGAAAATTAAAGCTCTTCGATCCGATCGAGTCAAAGCACTTAATGATCATCTGAGAAATTGTGAAATTGTTTCACAACTTACTCTTTTGGGAACACTGCAGTTGAATGGTGTATCTAAAGGAGAAACCGAACTTTATTAGATATCGTTCGGTCAATGATGAGTCATGTAGATCTTCCATTATCCTTTTGGGGATATACTTTATAAAAAATCTGTGTTTACTTTTAAAATCCCACTGAGAACAAAGTGTTTGTTGATAGTAGTGGTGTTTTTCTAGAAAGAGAATTTTTTTTCCAAGAAGAACAGTGGGAGTAAAATACAGCTCGAAGGAGTTCGAGAAATTCAGGAAGTTCTCATAGTATAAGACATGGGAAAGGCTACACATGTTCTTGGAATAAGAATCTATAAAGATAGATTAAGTCTGTTGAATTATGTAAAGATACTTATATCGATAAGGTCCTGCATATATTCAAAATGCGTGATTCCAAGAAGGGCCTCTTGCCAATATCTCATGGCATAACTCTTAGCAAGAATCAGTGTCCTTCAAAACATGATGAGCGAGAGCGGATGAGCAGAATCCCATATGCTTTGGATATAGGATCTATCATGTATGTCATGACGAGTCAATACCAATCTGTTCCAGGTGAAAGTCACTGGACAACAGTCAAGACTATCCTCAAGTATTTGAGAAATACTAAAGATAAATTCTTGATCTATGGAAGAAGTGATGAACTTGTTGTGAGTGGTTACACTAATGCCAGCTTTCAGACGGAAAAAGATGGTTTCCGATCACAGTCTGGTTTCATCTTTTGTCTTAATGGAAGAGCATTGAGCTGGAAAGGTTCCAAGAAAAGTACCGTAGAAGAGTCTCAACGGATGCAAATGTNTTAAAATAAATGTCCCAAAATAATTTACATCATTCTTATAAGTCATCAAGTACGTGACTTGATCATGAAACCTTATAAGTGAAAGATGGTATAAATTATTGAGGTCCCTAGTCAAGGTTATTAACATGGGGCATTAATAACCGAGAATGACTAGTATGTGAGGTGATTGATGACTAAGTTTCATGGAGTCATTCAATATATTGTATTGAAGTTAATCACATGGATATGTGTTAGAGAACACATGATCGGGCTGACCCGCTAATGAGAACTCTGCAAGATTGTTATATGAGTGTCATAAGAGTTTCTCATTACGACTATAGAGTATAGTCCTTAGACCTGAGTTCGTCATGATTCTTTATTTGTGGATTAGTTCATTTTGACCTTGTCAAACGTCAGCCGTAACTGGTGATTATAAAGGCATTGATTAGGTGTTCTATGAAGTTTGTAAGGAGCATGGATGGAACAAGATGGGATTTGTCCCTCCCATATAACGGGAGATAAATATCTCAAGGCCTATCGAAGATTTGATACTGAAAAATGCATGGCCGTGCTCAAACGAGGTGAATGTCAGTCGTTTGTTTGATCAGTATAAATCAGAGTTTGATAAATGTGATCTAGCTTAATAAGGATGACACTAGCTCTTGCCTTATGCTGAGATCGAGATATAGAGATAAAAGGATTATGAGAATAGATGATTCTAGTACAAGTGGGAGATTGTTGGGAATGTCCTAAAATCATTTGTACTTACTCTAGTAGAAGTCGTAACGTCGAGGTTCGACAATCGTATAATATTGGGTGGTTATAATGTTTTGCTAGAAACCGCTTATAATCTATGAATTGAGAATTCATTACTAATATTATACGATCCTACAGGGTCACACACCTAAGCAAATTGGATCAATTATTATTATGTTTAATTTGGATTAAACTATTATTAGAGTTTTGATAAACTTCTATTTATAAGATAAATAATAATAATAAATATATGTATGTGTATTGGACCTAAATCTAAATTTGATTTGGATCACAAAGCCCATTACGTAAACGTAATAACTACGTGATGTTAGGTTAATTCGATACATACATATAAACATGTTTATTATTATGCTGGAGTGGTTTTCTCTTGGCGGCTTAAGTCAAAACCCTAGACAAAAGAGTTTGTCAAATTTTGAGATTTGATCTCGACGGCACTAGCATCCCGTATCGATCCAGTTTGTGTGCGTGTGGATACCGGTAGAGACATGACGTTTGGAGTGCTTGAAATCTCGACTTGGTTCATTCATCCTTCCGCTGCAAAATAACCAGGTATATTCAAAGAACCTAAAGATCTAGGTTATTTCAGTATTGGCATGAGATTCTAGGCAAATAGAATTCATAAATTGATTTATAAATCGTTATAAACCGGTATGAATTTCCTACAAAGTGTTGACCTTCCGAGATTCGTACGGCTTTAGGAGCTCTGGTACGAGTGTTTTCTTATACGTTGGATTTTGTAGGCAACTTGCTTCGGGAGTAGAGTGAATCGCGAGAATACAGAACTTAGCCGATCTTCGACAAGTTTGCATTATCCGTTGGACGTATTGGCTTGGCGTGAAGGTTGTGTTCAGCCGCACAACCAAAGTCGTATTTGGTAGAGGATTAGACCACGAAACTTTCGTGCTATCGAAAAGGTCGAGTCGGTTTGTAAACTTGGCATTGAAGTGAAGCGCGCTTGGACAATATCCAAGTAGCGTTTGTCGAGCTTGATATGCCAAGTATTCCTGTGGTTATTGAAAACGTTTTTCCATTGTAGGTTTGATTTATACGATGAAAGTTCCGTATAAACTTTCCTTTGTATGGAAATTGTTTTTTTTTTTACTCGAGGTAGACAGATCCTAAGAAGCTCGATGCAGAGCCCGTGCGGAGTCGTTTGCGGGGCGGTCTCGTTCTCGGATGTAAACGGGAGGAATTAGAGCGGATGCTCGTGAACCGATGGGCTAAAGAAGGAGATCTTTTCAGATCGTGTCGCGAGGAGGCAAACTTTAGATTGGCCGCCCAGTGCCGGATTGTATAGCTTGGTTTTTGCTATAAGGAAAGTATTTTTTGCAAAACCTCTTACGCTTACTTTCGAGAGTTACTTCGTTATGACATGATCCTGACTATACGAAGGATTTCTCGCGTAAGCAACGGGCGATGAATTTAGTAAATCGACGCGACGCATTGGGTTAACAATGTTTCCGCAGATTTTTCGAGAAACCTTTCCGCTTAGTTTTTGATTCTTCGGTGATAGTTTTTTCGGAGTCACTCGTGGAGTTTTACCNAACAATGTTTCCGCAGATTTTTCGAGAAACCTTTCCGCTTAGTTTTTGATTCTTCGGTGATAGTTTTTTCGGAGTCACTCGTGGAGTTTTACCAAAAGTTATTTCACCGAGATCTAGTCGCAAAATGTTTTAGCGGGTTTCTCGGGCGGAATGAATCACATGATCAGCAATAGGATCAGTCAGCGAGAAGGGAGGACGTCTTCCCTATTGCTGCTTTGTGTTCTCGATCTTTCTTTCGCCGCAAATGTTCTTGACATTATTCTGTGACTCACTTGGTTTGACGGAAAATGAGATCAATTCTTTGATGCCTAAAGATTTCGACTCTTATACTTGTTTTATCAAGTTTGAGAAGATTTTAATGACTTCGGCAAATAATCGAGTTTCGCTCTGAAGTTTCGCAGAGATTTTCTAACCGCATGATTGTGACGAGAGATGTTGTATATTCCTCGAGATTATTTCCTTGACAGTTTGGATCAGTCTTTAGCACTTAGACGGTTTTTAGATTGTCGTTTGCTTTTGGGATGATTTCGACGAGGCGTCGCATCGTCCGAATATTTTTCCGCTTATTTTAGAAAGCGGTTTCTTGATGCGAGGAAAAATGTTCGGCGAAAGAAGAAAGACGAGTTTCGTTTGAAGGATTTTGATGATCGACAATCCGGGTCGATTAAAGACCATGGTGGATCAGAGATGACTTGGAGTATGTCTGATTTACGAGAACTTCTAGGAGCGAGTCGGTTTTAAGACGACGTCAGCGTCTCTAGCTCCTTCTTTCTATTAGGAAATGAGTACGTTTGAATGCGTGACGATCGTTTCTTAGCTTCATCGATGATTTGGGGTCGTCTATTCTTCGTTCTTCGTCTTTTGACTTACCGGTCTTCGACGAATTACCAGCGAGAGTATCAGAGCGGGGAGAAGACTTAACCATCGGAGCTCGTGTTCTTGTTTCTTCGTACTGCTGGTTTTATTTGACCGACTAGGTGCGCTTTGTATATCGAAAAAATCAATCACGTGTTTATGATTGGATGTTTTCGACTTAGCGTGGCAGAGTTTCGTAAAATCGGATTAAGTTTAGAGAGTTCAGATTTCTCGTACAGTTTAGGCAACTTTGGTGTTAAGTCAACCGTTGCCGTTTTAGACGATTGATACGAACTTATACGAAGAAATAAGTCTTTGCGGTTTTATCGTAAAATCCCGATGGAAATTCCGGTTCAGACGAAACGAGAATCAGTGCGATCAAGACTTCGAGAGAACTCGAGGATTGGTTCAGCTCGACGTAAGGCAAGTCGGGTGAACCCTTTCAGCTCGTCGTGTGGCGATCTGGATTGTAAGAACCCTTGGGGCGAAGCCAGCGTCTCTTGGGCGAGCCAGGCGCTTGGGTCAGCTCGCCGTATGGCAATCTAGCTAGCTCTATCTTCGGCGAGCTAAGCCAGCTTGGTTGGCTCTATGTTCGGCGAGCTAAGATGCTTGGTTTAGCTCTATGTTCGGTGAGCTAAGCCAGCTTGGTTTAGCTCTACCTTCGGAGAGCTAAGACGCTCGGTTTAGCTCTACATTTGGCGAGCTAAGACGCTTGGCGCAGGTGATCTCGATTCGTCGAGTTGACTTGTTTTCGTCGTATAGTCTCGATGGATAGTCCGATTGAGACGAAATGAAAAGCGTCTCGATCAAGATTCGAGATGGAAATGTTTCGATCCGTCGAGCTTGTCCAACTTTCCTAATGGTGAGTCGGCGAGCACAGTCCCGATTCATCAAGCTCTCTTGTTTTCGTTGTAAAATCTCAACGGAAACTTTGATTGAGATGAAACGAAAAGCAGTGCGATTATTGTTTAGAGTACGATCAGGTTCACCATAGATATAAGTTGGATTGTGCGGACCATTGGAGAAAAGTCAGTGCCTCTAGGACGAGGTGGAAAGCCGGTCAGCTTGCAAAGATGGCGAGCTAGGTTTCTTGGCCGACTCACCGTCTTTTCGGCTGGATAGTATTGCCCGATTCTGCGAGTAGCCTAAGGTTTTTCCGCGAGCAACCTAGGATTTTGTCGCGAATAACCTAGGGTTTTTCCGCGAGTAACCTAGGGCATTCTCCGCGAGTAACCTAGGGCTTTTCCGCGAACAACCTAGGGTTTTTCCGCGAATAACCTACGGTTTTTCCGCGAGTCACCTAAGGCTTTCTCCGCGAGTAAGCTAGGGTTTTTCCGCGAACAACCTAGGGTTTTGTCGCGAATAACCTAGGGTTTTTCCGCGAGTAACCTAGGGCTTTCTCCGTGAGTAACCTAGGGCTTTTCCGCGAGCAACCTAGGGTTTTGCCGCGAATAACCTACGGTTTTTCCGCGAGTCACCTAAGGCTTTCTCCGCGAGTAAGCTAGGGTTTTTCTGCGAACAACCTAGGGTTTTGTCGCGAATAACCTATGGTTTTTCCGCGAGTAACCTAGGGTTTCTCCGCGAGTAACCTAGGGCTTTTCCGCGAGCAACCTAGGGTTTTGCCGCGAAAACCTACGGGGTTTCCGCGAGTCACCTAAGGCTTTCTCCGCGAGTAACCTAGGGTTTTTCCGCGAACAACCTAGGGTTTTGCTGTGAATAACCTACGGTTTTTCCGCGAACAGCCTAGGGTTTTCCGCGAGTATCCTAGGATTTATTTCGCGAGTAAGTTACGGTTTGTTCCGCGGTTTCTGGGAGAGCAAGTTTTATTTTTCCGAAAGGTTCTCGGAAAACGTCTTTTGCTTAACGCGTGAGATTTGTCCAACTTGGAAATAAGAAAAAAAACTATGGGGTTTGATAGATTTTATCGTTGCCCTTAGTGATCTGAGATAGAAATCGTGAGCTTGCTTTGTTGCTCTTTCCGTGGCGAAGAGTCGCAATTAGGTTTTCGATTTTGTTGAGTACTACAGCGTTTGCACGAGTGTTGGCTGTAGGAGCAGTCGCTGATGGAGTTGTTTTACCAGCGTTCTTTTGCGAGTTGCGACTTTGTCTTTCATACATCCAGACATCGTTTTGGTCAAGCGTTTTGCGGCTATGAGTAAGAGTAATCCGACCCCCCCTCCTTCTAGCGCCAAACTGTGGGAACCGAAATCCACCTACTGTCAAATAATCGTAAATAAGGAAAGTTAGGAAAACCCTAATTTTCCAGAGGAACCGGATCTCTGCGAAAGCCAACGACAAGTAACCAAGAACGCGATTAATATGAATAAATTGAAAGATATAAAAATAAAAACTAGATTAAAAGCAAGAAGGATTCTTATTCCGAATTCGCGTAAGAATGGTTACAACGAGAGTTGCCTTAGCTGCGTGAGCCGTCGGCGAAATTCCTAGTTCTAGCAATTTAAGACTAAAACCCTAGTTGAGACGCAGCTCGATAACGAAAACGGAAAATTTCCTAAATGCTAAGTTTGGTGGTGAAAGCTCTCAAAACTCGTGTCCCAGATTCTGCCCTATGCCTCCTCCTTATATACTCCTCCTTAGGCGGTTTTAGTCTTTCCATTTTGCTCGAAACCGAATATTTCGGGAACTTTCCATATCTGTCGATCCTTCTTTTTCTTCTGCGGAGCGGAAATCTTCTATTTTTCTTCAAACCTTCCTTTTATCTTCAAACTTGACTTTCATTTTCCTCCTGCGAGTAAACCGTCGAAACTTTATCGAATCTGCGGGTTAGATTCCGTTAAGATCGCGAGATGGGTTTTTATCGCGTTTTAGGCCCTTTCGGGCCGTTTTTGCGATAAATCCGTTTTCCGACTTTCTACGGGATCGTTTCCTGATCTGACGTCGTTTTTAATAAATTCCTCGAGTTAATCGTAAGGTTTTACGATTTACTCGACTTTTTAATTAAAAACGCGTTTTTTACGATTTACTCGACGTTTTTATTAAAAACGCGTTTTTATGATTTCGACGAGAAATCACGAATAAATCGTATGTTTTAGGCAATGTTCGGTGTTTCGTCAACCGTCGCCGTATTATACGATTTCTTCGAGTTCTTTATCGAGAAAGCGAAGTTTTACGGTTTTTATCCTAAAACTCGAACGATAGGTCGGATCGAGATGGAACGGGAGTTGTTTCGGCCATGGTTCAGAATGTGACCGTGTCGAAAGACGTAAGTTTCGAATTGGGAATGCGGGAGACCGAGGCTCGGGACGTCCAGGAAGTTTCTAGTTCGCTCATCGGCGAACTAGTCGAGTGATCCTAGTTCGCCAATGGGCGAACTAGTCGAGCATCTCCTAGTTCGCCCATTGGCGAACTAAGCCGGGCCGGCTTAGTTCGCCAATGGGCGAACTAGTCGAGTGTCTCCTAGTTTTCCCATTGGCGAACTAAGCCGGCTCGGCTTAGTTCGCCCGTGGGCGAACTAGTCGTGACTAGTTCGCGTTTTACGGCTATTTCGGTTTTTTTGTGGTTTCGTAAAACGATTCTCGAGTTTTATAAAACGATTTTCGAGTTTTATAAAACGATTTTTCAAATTTTATAAAATGGCTTCTCGAGTTTTATAAAACGATTTCTCGAGTTTTATATAACGGCTTCTCGAGTTTTATAAAACGATTTCTCGAGTTTTATAAAACGATCTTCGAGTTTTATAAAACGGCTTCCCGAGTTTTATAAAACGATTTCTCGAGTTTTATAAAACGATCTTCGGGTTTTATAAAACGGCTTCTCGAGTTTTATAAAACGGCTTCTCGAGTTTTATAAAACGGTCTGCGAGTTTTATAAATGACTTTGAGTTTTATAAAATGATTTCTCGAGTTTTATAAAACGATCTTCGGGTTTTATAAAACGATTTCTCGAGTTTTATAAAACGATCTTTGGGTTTTATAAAACGGCTTCTCGAGTTTTATAAAACGGCTTCTCGAGTTTTATAAAACGGTCTGCGAGTTTTATAAATGACTTTGAGTTTTATAAAACGATTTCTCGAGTTTTATAAAACGATCTTCGGGTTTTATAAAATGGCTTCTCGAGTTTTATAAAACGACTTCTCGAGTTTTATAAAATTGTCTGCGAGTTTTATAAATGACTTTGAGTTTTATAAAACGACTCTTCGGGTTTTATAAAACTATTCCTTTTGTATTTTCGCGGGGAGTTTTGGCTATTAATTCCGTCGTACCGATTTTGACCCCAACAATCAGCCTCAAAATGAAGAAGTTGATTGTCTAAGAGCTGCCAACCTAAGGCCACAACGCCCACAGCGCCAAGCAAGGACCATTGGTACTCATGATCAACCCAACATACATGGTCATATAGCTGGTATCAGGGCTCTAGCTGTGGCAAATAACAACTTTGAGATCAAGTCCAGCCTGATCAACATGATCCAGCAAAACAAGTACCATGGTCTTGCCTTGGAAGATCCTTTAGACCATTTGCATAACTTTGACCAGCTGTGTAGCACAACCAAGATCAATGGAGTCTCCGAAGATGCCTTCAAGCTGAGGTTGTTTCCTTTCTCCTTAGGAGACAAAGCACATATTTGGGAGAGGAGTCTTTCACAAGGTTCTATTGAAACTTGGGATTATTGCAAGAAGGCTTTCCTTACCAAGTTCTTCTCTACCTCAAGAACTGTCAAGCTAAGGAATGAGATCTCTGGATTCACTCAAAAGAACCTTGAGAACTTTGGAGAAGCATGGGAAAGGTTCAATAGCTACATCTCTTAGTGCCCTCATCATGGCTTCAACATGGAGAGTTTGCTTATTACTTTCTATAGAGGAGTTTTGCCTAAGTATAGATCCCAACTTGACACTGCTAGCAATGGATCCTTCTTGGGCAGAACTGAAGATGAAGCTTTGGAGCTTGTAGAGAACATGGCTAAGAGTGATTCAGTCTACAATGATGATTATGATAAGAGCAACAGAGGCAGTGGAGGTGAAGATCAGAACACTAAGAAGGAGTTGAAAGCCTTACAAGACAAGATTGATCAGCTCATTTCAGCTGGAGCTAAACAAGAGAAAGTTAACTTTGTTGGTGAGCAAAGCCAAGGAGGGAATGATGTGGTTAATGAGGTTGATGGTATGGAAGGAAAAGAGGAGCTGTGCTTCATTAACAACAATGGTACTTGGTAGAAGAAGGAACCAAATTTTCAGTACAACAACTACAAACAGAGGTTCTACTCTAACAACCAGTAAGGAGGATTCCAACAAAAGCAGAACACTCAGCAAGGAGGATTCCAACAAAACCAAGGTTACCCCTCCAAAGGAAATCAGTCTACACAAAACCAAGCTGGTTCATCCACTTCTTCTCCACAAGAAAGTAGTACTGATGCTATGTTGAAGCAAATCTTGGAGTCTCAAACTAGGAGTGAGAAGCATGTAGGATATGAGCTGAAGAATCTGCATGCAAAGATTGATGGAAGCTACAATGATCTCAACAACAAGTTCACGGCTCTTGAGAATCAGTTTGCCTCAATGAGTTCTCACTCTAGTAGACAACAAGGTTCACTTCCTGGAAAATCTGAGCAAAACCCCAAGGAGACAATGAAGGCTATCACCCTCAGAAGTGGCAAGGAGTTGCCTCCAAGAACTCTCATTAAGCATAATGAGAAACAAGGTGGGGAGGTTGCCATCAATATAGATGATGATGTGGTGATTGTAGATGAGAAAGTAAATGATGAAATCTTGGAGAAGATAGTAGAAGCCAAGGGTAAAGGAAATGTTGGAGAAGAGAAGAGAACAGTTCAAGATGGTGAAGTTGTTACTCCAACAAAAGAAACCTCTTTTAATCCTCCACCCTATGAGCCAAAGCTACCATTCCCTGGAAGATTTAAGAGGCAGTTGCTAGAGAAGTAAAAGGCTCTCTTTGACAAGCAAATGAGTGAAGTTCAGGTTACTATGCCCATCATTGATGCTTTCATGCTTCTACCTCAGTATAGTAAGTTCTTGAAGGATGTTGTAGCTGCAAAGAAGAAAGAGATGGAGGGTATGATGATCCTTATTCATGAATGTAGTGCAATCATTCAGAGGTTAAATGTTCCCAAAAAGCTTGAGGATCCAGGATGCTTTACACTGCCTTGTACTCTTGGACCCATGGTGTTTGAGAAGTGCTTATGTGACCTTGGAGCTAGTGTCAGCCTCATGCCTTTGTCTGTTGCAAAGAAGCTTGGATTCACTCAATATAAGAAGTGTAGACTCTTCTTGGTGCTAGCTGATAGATCAGTAAAGTACCATGTTGGTATCCTAGAAGATCTCCCCTTGATGGTTGGCAACTATGAGATCCCTACTGATTTTGTTGTGTTAGAGATGGGAGAGGAAGCAAAAGACCCTTTGATCCTTGGAAGGCCATTTCTAGCCACTGCAGGAGCTATTGTGAATGTTAGAGAAGGGAGGATTGATCTTCATCTTGGAAAAGAGAACATCCTCCACTTTGACATTAAAAAGGTGATGAAAAGGCCAACCATTCAGAGTCAAGCTTTCTACATAGAGGAAATGGATGCTTTAGCTGATGAGCTTCTTGAGGAGTTAGCACTTGAAGACCCTCTCCAGCATGCTTTGACAATAGATGGAGAAGTTCAAGTGATAGAAAACAAGGAGAGTGCTGTCTACACAAAGATGCTGAATTCACACAAGCCAATGGTTGGTAAAGATCAGTTTGAGGAGCTGCCACAAGTGGTTCATCATGTAGTCTCAGCTACTCAACAAGAAGAAAATCAGCAAGATGATTGGAGTGAGCTCAAAGCACCAAAAGTAGAGCTTAAACATCTTCCCCTTGGTGTAAGGTACGCCTTTCTTGGCTCTAATAATACCTACCATGTAATAGTGAGTAGCCTACTCAATGAAAATGAATTGTCTAAACTTTTAGTTGAACTTAAAAAGTATAGAAAAGCAATTGGCTACTCACTTGAAGACATAAATGGAATATCACCTTCTTTGTGCATGCATAGGATACATCTTGAGGATGAATCTATGACTTCTGTTGAACATCAAAGAAGGTTGAATCCCAACTTGAAGGATGTTGTAAAGAAAGAGATTCTCAAACTCTTAAATGCTGGAGTTATTTACCCAATCTCTGATAGTAAATGGGTATCTCCTGTGCATGTTGTCCCAAAGAAAGGATGAATTAATACCAACTAGAACCATAACAGGCCATAGGATGCGTATTGATTACCGAAAACTTAACTCAGCCTCTAGAAAAGATCATTTTCCATTACCTTTCATTGATCAAATGCTAGAGAGGCTTGCAAACCATCCTTATTATTGCTTTCTTGACGGGTACTCGGGATTCTTCCAAATCCCCATACATCCAAATGATAAAGAGAAGACAACTTTCACTTGCCCTTATGGTACCTTTGCTTAACGAAGGATGCCATTCGGGTTGTGTAATGCTCCAGCTACCTTTCAAAGGTGCATGATGTCAATGATCTCTGACCTAATTGAGGATGTAGTGGAGGTATTTATGGATGATTTCTCAGTGTACGGATCTTCTTTCTCTGCTTGTTTGTCTAATCTATGCAGGGTCTTACAGCGATGTGAAGATACAAACCTCGTTCTTAACTGGGAGAAGTGCCATTTCATGGTGAATGAAGGGATTGTATTGGGGCACAAGATCTCAGAGAAGGGTATTGAGGTAGAAAAGGCCATGATTGATGTGATGGTTGGGTTGGCTCCACCAAAGACAGTCAAAGACATTAGGAGTTTCCTTGGTCATGTTGGGTTCTATAGAAGGTTCATCAAGGACTTCTCTAAGATTGCTAGACCTTTAACCAAGCTGCTGTGCAAGGAAGCTACCTTTAGCTTTGATGAAGAGTGTCTTGAAGCCTTTAAGAAGCTGAAGAGTGAGCTCATTAGTGCTCCCATTGTTCAACAACCAGAATTGGGACCTTCCTTTTGAGATCATGTGTGATGCTAGCGACTATGCTGTGGGAGCAGTTTTGGGTCAAAAGAAAGACAAGAAGACACATGTGATATACTATGCTAGTAGGACTCTTGATGAAGCTCAAATGAAGTATGCAACAACTGAAAAGGAGCTTCTTGCCATAGTATTTGCTTTTGTGAAGTTTAGAAGGTACTTGGTAGGCTCCAAAGTCATTGTCTACACTGATCATGCAGCTTTAAGACACCTTTTGGCTAAGAAAGATGCTAAACCAAGACTGTTGAGGTTGATATTGCTGCTACAAGAGTTTGATTTAGAGATCAAGGACAAACCAAGAGTTGAGAATGGTGTAGCTGATCATCTATCCAGGATGAGAGTGGAGTGTGGTATTCCCATTGATGAAGGTCTTCCAGAGGAACAGATTATCGCCATTAGAGGAGTTGTGAGACTTTGTGAAACTGGAAAGAGGATTGAAGAGGTTAAGGCAACCAAAGAGAAAGAGCCTTGGTATGCTGATTTGGTGAACTACTTAGCCACCGGGAAAGAACCATTAAACCTTGAAGGATATGCCAAGAATAAATTCTACAAGGATGTAAAAAGGTATGTGGGAACCGAAATCCACCTACTGTCAAATAATCGTAAATAAGGAAACTTCGGGAAAACCCTAAGTTTCCAGAGGAACCGGCTATCTGCAGAACCGCACAACGAAGATTAAGATAACGATAAACTTAGAACTTTTAAAAGAATAAACAAAAATCGAGAGCAAAGAGGTTCTTATTCCGAATCTGCGTAGAACTGGTACAAAAAGAGTGGCCGAAAAGCTTAAGGACGAAAAACCCTAATTGAGACGCAGGTCGCTAACAGAAAACGGAAATATTCCTAAATGCTAATTTCTGGTGGTGAGAGCTCTAAAAATCGTGTCCTTTGCTTCTGCCCTAGACCTCTTACTTATATACTCCTCGCCTTGGCCATTCGGTCTTTCCATTTCGCCCAGATTTGACTATATCGGGAATCTTCCATTTTTCTCGATCTTTCCTTTTCTTCCGCGGAAATCTTCTATTTTTCTTCAAACCTGCCTTATATCTTCAAGCTTAACATTTATTTTCCTCCTGCGAATAAACCGTCAAAACGTTATCGTATCTTCGGGTTAGATTCCGTTAAGATCGCGAGATGGGCTTTTATCGCGTTTTAGGACCTTCCAGGCCGTTTTGCGATAAATCCGTTTTCCGACTTTGTACGGGATCGTTTCCTGATCTAATGCCATTTTTAGTAAATTCCTCGAGCTAATCGTAAGGTTTTACGATTTACTCGACGTTTTTATTAAAAACGCGTTTTTTACGATTTACTCGACGTTTTTATTAAAAACGCGTTTTTTCGATTTTAACGAAAAATCTCGAATAAATCGTATATTTTAGGCAATGTTCGGTGTTTTGTCTAATCGTTGCCATTTTATACGATTTCCTCGAGTTCTTTGTCGAGAAAACGAAGTTTTACGGTTTTTATCGTAAAACTCGAACGATAGGTCGGGTCGAGATGGAACGGGAGACATTTCGGCCGTGGTTCAGAATGCGACCGTGTTGAAAGACGTAAGTTTCGAATCTGGGATGCGGGAGATCGAGGCTCGGGACGTCCAGGAAGTCTCTAGTTCGTCCAACGGCGAACTAAGCCGGCTGACTTAGTTCGCCGGTGGGCGAACTAGTCACGGGTCTCCTAGTTTGCGTTTCACTGCTGTTTCGGTTTTTTGCAGTTTCGTAAAACGATTCTCGAATTTTATAAAACGATCTTCAAGTTTTATAAAACGATAAAACGATCTTCGAGTTTTATAAAACGATCTTCGAGTTTTATAAAACGATTCTTCGAGTTTTATAAAATGATTCTCGGGTTTTATAAAACGATCTTTGAGTTTTATAAAACGATTCTTCGAGTTTTATAAAACGATTCTTAGAGTTTTATAAAAAGATTCTCGAGTTTTATAAAACGATTCTCGAGTTTTATAAAACGTTCTTTGAGTTTTATAAAACGGCTTCTCGATTTTTATAAAACGGCTTCTCGAGTTTTATAAAACGATCTTTGAGTTTTATGAAACGGCTTCTCGAGTTTTATAAAACGGCTTCTCGAGTTTTATAAAACGATCTTTGAGTTTTATAAAACGGCTTCTCGAGTTTTATAAAACGATCTTTGAGTTTTATAAAACGGCTTCTCGAGTTTTATAAAATGATCTTTGAGTTTTATAAAACGGCTTCTCGAGTTTTATAAAACGGCTTCTCGAGTTTTATAAAACGGCTTCTCGAGTTTTATAACACGGCTTCTCGAGTTTTATAAAACGGTCTGCGAGTTTTATAAATGACTTCGAGTTTTATAAAACGACTTCTTAGGTTTTATAAAACTATTCCTTTCGTATTTTTGCGGGGAGTTTTGGCTATTGATTCCATCGTACCGATTTTGACCCCAACAGTTAGCCCCCCAGCTCGTAAGAATCGTGAGGTTCTTGCGAGTGGATTGAGTTTGTTTGGCGAGTTTGGTAGAATTAGGCGGAACTTTAATGGCCAAAAATCCAAGGGTGAATAGTAAAATTCTTCCCTATAAGTAGATGGAGTAAATTTTTGAATTCTTTACCCCATCTTCTACAACTTATCCAAGAAATTTTTCTCTCTACTTCCTTAGACGATCTTCAAATATGTTTTCAGGAAGAAAGACTCGTTCCTCGACTAGTTCCAATTTCCCAACTCTGAGGGAACGAGCTCGCAGCCTCCAGTTTCAGTAAGAAGAGTATTCGTACCCGTTAATCGATCCGACGGACCGCGAGGCTTTTTGGGCGTTGGGAGATGAGTCGGGGTCCGCTAGGCCTGGGACTTGGGTTCCAGCTTTGTCGGACGTCGATCAAACTTCCGGATATCCGAGCTCGGCTCTTTTTTACAGTATCGATTACATGAGCGAATTTTGCCGAGTTCCAGAGGCTGTCGAGTTTCGTCTCCCACTTTCCGGGGAGGGCGACAAGGATGCACCCGAGGGTTCACATGTTACAACATTTTCTTGCAACAATGCCACCTATGGTTTCCGATCCCGGAAATCATTGTTCATTACCTTCACAGGATGGGGCTATCTATCAGTCAGCTGACTTCCCCTAGTTTAAAGCAACTCGTTGGTCTCCTGACGCTGAGTTATGAGCAGGGAATTACCCTTAACGTTGATCATTTCGAGAGTCTGTTGAAGCCCACGGGGCAATCGCAGAGGATCACTCTATGCCCTCGTGACGAAATTGTTACGGGCTGCTCAACGCTTTCTATTTCTTGGAAGAATTTTTTTTTCTACATTCGTATCGATAGTGCGTCAGTCGAGGAGGGTTGCATTCCGCTTTTTACGACCACGTGGGGTCGGAAAGGTATGCGAACCGAGTTCATGCGAATCCTCTTCCTCTTACTATTATTTTTTTTATTCGTTTCTGTTTTTCCGCAGTGACCAACCCTTTGCCTCTGTATCCCGCGGATCTCCTGGACATCACCACTTATCTCAAATGTGGTGAAGTTGGTTGGTGCAGTTTTTCTCCACAACGCGTCCGCCAAGCGGTTGCCCTCTTACGATCTCGACTCTTTGCGGATTCTCCGATTTATGAAGAGGATCCGTTTATCGGGGAGTTTATTCCGTATGTTCCCTCGACGAGGAATGGCAAATCAAGCTTCCGAAGGGATAAAATCCGGTTGTCAAAGATGATGACTTTGAACGCGCGGCTTCTAGAAGTGATGCAAAAGGGCCTCTGTTCATTGATGGACCTTACCTTAAGAGTGCCCAGTATCTGAGTGGAGGATATGAAGGGAAGTATGTCTACTCCTATTCTCTGAGAGAAAACACAGTCGAGTTTTTACTCCCGGCTCCAGCGGTCACGACATTGAGAAGGCATGGGATAGTCAACTTCAACCTACCCAATGGAAGCTTTCTAGGCCCGCATGGTCCTCTTGACACCCTCACCACTACTAAGAGGAAGAGATCAGAAAATAGTGCTGCTGCTTCTCGTGACACTACCACAGAACGGCCTCCGAGCCCTATCTACGGTCCTCCCCGCTACCACTTTGACCAGTATTCAGGAGCTCTCCCTCACAGCCCCATCCGGGACGCTCATGATTACATCAACAAGCTCCAAAGGTGGAACAAGTCTCAAGACAGAGCTTATTACAAGTTTAAAGCCAAATACAAAGAGCTCAAGAAGACAGTGAAAAGACAAGCTGCAGCTTCTGCTCAGTTTATGAATAAGGTTGCTGATCTATTGGTCAAAGGAAGTGTAGCAGGCTGCAAATCTGCAGACTTTGTCTTAGGATAAACATCAGCTCCACAACCCCATCATCTTGACCTGAAGAAAGATCCATACCTAGAGCTTAGCCATCCTCTCTCTGCAAAGCAGTATAACCGCATGAAGCGTAACCCTTACATTCCTCCCTCCCAATCAGACAACGAGTCTCCTTCCCTTACCACAACCGATGAGGAAGACATGTGTGATGAAGCATACAGCATGCCTGTTGTTGGGGAGGAGGAAAGTGACAGAAATGAAGGAGTTGGAGAGGAATATGGAGAGAGATGAGAATATAGAAGAAGGAAGCGATGGAGGAGATGTACTGGACGACATCATCAAAGTGAGTGATGCAGAAGATGATGATGATAGTGATGTCGACGACACGGGAATCGAAGGCGAGGAGGACAGTGACGGTGGAAGCTCAGCTTCTGCCACTTTCTAAACAGGAGGCACTCTTCCATCTCATCATTGTATATACCAGTCTTTAATTTTTATTTTTATTTTTATTTTCCGGTATCTCCTTCCTTCTAAGTCCCACAAGAGACTGTGTGAAAAGAAGAAGAAAGATAAGAATAAATAGCTAAGTGTGAAAGTGTTAGAAAGATTCCCTAGTTGGTTGAAAATGAAAGATTAAGTGTGTTCAATATGTGAGTGTTGAAGATGTGTAATCTTTTGGGTTTTTGGGGATTTGAAAGAAGAAGATTTGAGCTTAAAATAACTTAGAAAAGGGGTAGAATGATGAGAACAAGTCATTGTATGCATGAATTGCTCCTTTTCTTAGATAAATTTTGCATAATGATCTAGCTACTATTCTTGAGAGTAAGCCACCATAAATGGAATGCAGTTGAACCTCTTTTGTTTCACATTGAACCTTTTTACTCACCAAGCCAAATGACCGAGATCAATTGCCCATTTGTGAGACTTCAACTTGTGTGTGTGTATTAAATGAATGTGAGAATTGGTTAAAGTAACTTGTTGATTGAAGAGTATTACTTCTTGTTTAAAGGCATAAGAGTGCCAAGATAGGCCTAGAGAAGCTAGAGTACAATAAGAGAGTGTGTCCATGTTATTTGCTATGTTTCCTTAGGATGTTAAATTGAGTACTAAGAGGTATTTCTTGTGGTTATGAGTTCCCACCTTCAAACCTCTTCTCCTACAGGTTCTTGAATGTCCACTTGAGGACAAGTAAATGATCAGTTTGGGGGAGTTGATGTCTTGTGATTTTCATTGAATTAACTAACTATTTCTTATGCATTTTGGAGTTTAGGATTGCATAAAAGCATTATTAGGTTGCATATCCATTTTCATTTGTTTTCATTAGGTGTTGGAGTACCTCAAGGAGCTTATGAGGGAGTTTGAAGTGGTTTTAGTTCAAGAAAGGCTAAAATGATCACCATGCGAGTTCAAGTGTCACAGCGGGTTCTCACCGCGGGGTCAGGGGGGCCGCTCCACGTTGAGCGTGTTTCAGAGCGGGTTCTCACCGCGAGGTCAAGGAGGCCGCTCAACATCTCGCGCTGCTTCGGAGCGGGTGTCTGGAGCGACCACAACACCCCGCTCTGGAGAGGACACATCCGAAGGGCGATTCGCATAAGTGCTGGAGCAGGTATAGCACAGCGGCTATAAGGGGCCGCTCCACATTGTGCGCTCGTTAGAGCGAGGTTGCCCAGCAACCCCAAGACCCCGCTCCAGCACTGTTCACCTGACGAATTTAATGTTTTATTTGGGCCCAATCAACTTGTTAGTTAAGCCCATTAGAGTTTTTAAGTACCATATAAATACTCTTAAACATCATTTTGGGGATATGATCTTAAAATTTATCTCCAAAACACTTGACATTTTGGTGAAAGTTTATTCCTTTAATCTAAGTTTCATCTTTTATCTTGTGTTCTTGAGATTTCTTAAGTGTATCATTGCTTTCTAATCATGATTAACCTTAAATCCTTCTAGGTTTAAGTGTGATCATGGTGATTAGTGAGTAGTCACTTTAGGATTCATGGGTTAGGGATATCAAAGGGTGATTAAGCTAGATCTAAGGTGTTTGAGTATAGATCCATCTTATTTCTTGCTTGTAGAGTGAATCTAATGCTATTTTAGAGTTGGCCTCTCTAGAATTGAGTTTTAGGTATTTCAAGCCCACAAGGTGTATGATGAAATACCTGAACCAACTCTCCAATGCTTTTAACATTCTTTACCAAAGAGATTTGTTGTTAAAGGTGTTAGGATGGCTAATAGACTTGATTTTAATGATTGTTTAGATAACATTCAACCTAAGAGATTAGATGTTTGAGTTATCTTTGCAAATGAACAATCATCTAGAGATAGAGTTTGTTTAGGATTGTGTCTAGGCCTAAGGTTGATAGATTGATTAAAAAGTTTACACCATTATATTGAAACTTAATTACCCAAGATCAATTCCCTTACCCCATGAATTCTCTCTTCTCATTTTGAAAAAAAGCTTTGATCTTTATTGCTTATTTAGTAGTCTTTTACTCCAAAGAACCTTCTCAACATTGATAGCACTTAGATTAAGCATGGTCTTGCAATTCCTTTGGTTTATGATCACTTAGAACTGGTTTGACATCTTTTATATTACAACATTTGATTAGGAACCTTAAAACTCCTATCATCAAATTGGCGCCATTGCCAAATTCTAAGTTGATTGTAACATTGGAATTTAGTCACTTGCTTGAGACTAAGTCATTTTTATTTTATTTTGTTACTGAATATCTTTCTTCCTCTACTTTTGAATCTCAGGTGTATGAACTTAAGGAGCAAGGCCACATCAAACCTTGTTCCAAGAGTTGATAATCTTAGAGCTTTAGAGAGAGAGTTAGCAAGAAGGAGAAGGGAAGAAGAGCAACAAGTTCACTTAGAAAGATTGGGGTTAGTGATTGATCAACATCATCATCAGCCTCAAGATGAAGAAGTTGATGGTCTAGGAGCTGCCAACCTAAGGCCACAACGCCCACAACGCCGAGCAAGGACCATTGGTACTCATGATCAACCCAACATACAAGGTCACAGAGCTGGTATCAGGGCTCCAGCTGTGGCAAATAACAACTTTGAGATCAAGTCCAGCTTGATCAACATGATCCAGGAAAACAAGTACCATGGTCTTGCCTTGGAAGATCCTTTAGACCATTTGCAAAACTTTGACCAGCTGTGTAGCACAACCAAGATCAATGGAGTCTCCGAAGATGCCTTCAAGCCGAGGTTGTTTTCTTTCTCTTTAGGAGACAAAGCACATATTTGGGAGAGGATTCTTTCAATAGATTCTATTGAAACTTGGGATGATTGCAAGAAGGCATTCCTTACCAAGTTCTTCTCTACCTTAAGAACTGCCAAGCTAAGGAATGAGATCTCTGGATTCACTCAAAAGAACCTTGAGAACTTTGGAGAAGCATGGGAAAGGTTCAATAGCTACATATCTCAGTGGACTCATCATGGCTTCAACATGGAGAGTTTGCTTAGTACTTTCTACAGAGGAGTTTTGCCTAAGTATAGATCCCAACTTGACACTGCTAGCAATGGATCCTTCTTGGGCAAAACTGAAGATGAAGCTTTGGAGCTTGTAGAGAACATGGCTAAGAGTGATTCAGTCTACAATGATGATTATGATAGGAGCAACAGAGGCAGTGGAGGTGAAGATCAGAACACTAAGAAGGAGTTGAAAGCCTTACAAGAAAAGATTGATCAGCTCATTTCAGCTGGAGCTAAACAAGAGAAAGTTAACTTTGTTGGTGAGCAAAGCCAAGGAGGGAATGATGTGGTTGATGAGGTTGATGGTATAGAAGGACAAGAGGAGCTGTGCTTCATTAACAACAATGGTACTTGATACAGGATGTGTATCGATCGATATGTATCCTTGTTGTCTGATCTTCATAATCATCTCAGAAAACTCTCCTTTAAGCTGCATAAGGGCACCCAAATCATCACTTTACTCCAAAATGTTCATGAACCTGAAAACATACCTAATAGACTCCAAAACATATCTAAATATTATAAAAACATATCAATACCATGGCTAAAAGTGGGTCAAAACCATGGTATATCAACTCCCCCAGACTTAACCTTTTGCTTGTGCTCAAGCAAACCATTAGTTAGTCTTTTGGAAGAAGTTTCAAAACAGTAGGGACTCAATAAAATCTTAACTTTAAAATCATCACCTCTACTTTGTTGCAAGCCACATCTCATATTACTAACTACAGAAGTACATTATACCATATCCTAGCTTAGCAACCAAATTCATCTAGCCAATCAACTTAAACAATCCTGTCTGCTATCCTCTCTACTGATTTCATTTATGCATAAAATAAAGGTGTAGGCTTTACCTTGGGAGTATCGATCAAAGAAAACTTGGATTTAACTCAAACAAGTTTCAGACATTCTCATTCTGGTTCCTTTTCTCCCTTTATCTCCCTTCTCTGAATCCCAAACTTTCTTTTCTTTTATATCAATCCCAACGAACAACTAGTGTTCATCTTATTGATCTTTCTACTTTTTGTAGCCTTTTTTGACAAATTGTAGGCGAATAGTGGGGTCATAAGTAATTTACCTCTCCCTCGCTTCCACAATGTGTGATCATTCCTTTGAATTAGAATAGTGGGGTCATGGGTAATGTACCTCTTGTGGGAACCGAAATTCACACTTGTCGATTTCCGTTAAATAAGGAAACTTAAGAAAACCCTAATTTTCCAGAGGAACCAGATCTCTGCGAAAGCCAATGACAAGTAACCAAATAAATGCAGAAAAATATAAAAAACGTAATAAAACGAATTTAGAGAGAAAGTTGATCTTATTTCCGATTCGCGTAAGAGCATTGCGATTATTACAGGGAATTATAAAGGCTTCGGCCGCAAGGGCCATCGGCGAGCTGCCAACATAAAACCCTAAATCTAGTCAAGTCGCAGCTCGATAACGAAAGATGGAAAAAGATAAGAAAAGGGATTTGATTGATTTCGGACTGAACCTTATGAAAGGCTGCCTACGTACCCCTTTCGAGGATCAAGTCGAACGTAGTTCAGTTGATAGAGCTGGACCAGAGATCGAACTGCTTGGGCGAGTTCATCTAGTAATTGAGCGCCAGTCATAGAAACTGAACTTGTCGAGAAAAAGCCTAAGTAGAATTTCTAAGTGCGGAAAATTGTAAGTCTAGAAAAATTGTAAAAGTCTCAGATGAGACCTCTGATTTTTCGTCTGTTTTCTTCTTTCCTATGCCTCTTGCTTATATACTCCCTTCCTAGGCGGTTTAGTCTTTCCATTTCGCCCAGATTCGAGTTTATCGGGAATCTTCCATTTATCTCGATCTTTCCTTTTTTTCCCGCGGAAATCTTCTATTTATCATCAAACTTGACATTTGTCTTCAAGTTTGACATTTATCTTCTTTCTGCGAGTAAATTGCCAAAACGTCGTCGTATCTCCGGGTTGAACTTCGTTTAAAGTCGCGAGTGGCTTTTATTACGTTTTAGGACTTTCCGAGCTGTTTTGCGATAAATCCGTTTTATTACTTTAGGCGAGATCATTTCCTGATACGATGCCGTTTTTAGATAAGTTTCTCGAGTTAATCGTAAAGCTAGGCAATGTTCGACGTTTCGATTAATCGTTGATGTTTTCTACAATTTACTCAGGGTTTTATTAAAAACGCGTTTTGTACGATTTTTACGAATAATCTCAAAGAAATCGTATAGTTTAGGCAATATTTGGTGTTTCGTTTAACCGTTGCCGTTTTACACGATTTCCTCGAGTTCTTTTCGAGAAAACAAAGCTTTATGGTTTTTATCGTAAAACTCGAACGATAGGACGGATCGAGACGAAACGGGAAACATTTCGACCGTGATTCGGAATATGATCGTGTCGAAGGAAGTAAGCCTTGAATCAAGGATGTGGGAGATCGAGGCTCGGGATAGTCGGCTCGACGTACGGCGAGCTAGTTCAGCTTGGCCAGGTCGCCGTATGGCGAGCTAGGCGATAAGAACCCTTGGGACAAAGTCAGCGCCTCTTGGGCGAGCTATGGAAGCTTCTAGCTCGCCGTTGGGCGAGCTAGTCGGAACGAGACTAGCTTGCCATTGGGCGAACTAGTCGGGATGAGACTAGCTCACGTTTTACGGCGGTTTCGATTTTTCACGGTTTTTGTGCTTAACTCGAACGATCGTGTAATCGACGTTTGTTTCATTTTTCCGAGATAACGATCTTCCAAGTTTTCCGCGGATTTTCTTTGTTCGGAAATCTTTTTGGATTTATAAAACTATTTCTTGAGTTTTATAAAACGATTTATCGAGTTTTATAAAATGATTTATCGATTTTATAAAACGATTCTTGGAGTTTTATAAAATGATTTCTCGAGTTTTATAAAACGATTTCTCGAGTCTTATAAAACGATTTCTCGAGTTTTATAAAATGACTTCTCGAGTTTTATAAAACGATTCTTCGAGTTTTATAAAACGATTTTTCGAGTTTTATAAAACGATTTCTCGAGTTTTATAAAATGGCTTCTCGAGTTTTATAAAACAATTCCTCGATTTCTCGAGTTTTATAAAACGATTTCTCGAATTTTATAAAACGATCTCTCGAGTTTTATAAAACGGAATCTTCTTTTATAAAACGATTTCTCGAGTTTATAAAACGATTTCTCAAGTTTTATAAAATGATCTCTCGAGTTTTATAAAACGGAATCTTCTTTTAAAAAACGATTTCTCGAGTTTTATAAAACGATCTCTCGAGTTTTATAAAAGTATTTTTATTTTTACTTTTGCGCAGACTTTTAGCCATTGATTCCGTCTTGACCGATTTTGACACCAAAAGTTAGCCCCCAGCTCGCTAGAATCTTGAGCTTATAGCGTAAGGTTCTTGCGAGTGGTTAGCCAGTTTTAGTTAAATTAGGCGGAATTAATGGTTGGAAAGGTTCGTTGAGATTGATCTTTCCATTCTCCAGGAAGCGGAATGCGTTTAAGATTAGGGCAGTGCCTTGTGAAGGCTGCCTACGTACCCTATTGAAGGGATCAAACCTTTCGTAGTTCGTTTGGAGTTAAGGTTCGTATGACCTGTTTCGCAGTGAGACCTTTACAGTCTAGTTATGTGTCGTGTAGAAATTATCGAGCATATTGATGTCGATGGCATCAGTTTGCGTTTTCTAAGAGCCTGTTTTTATTCGTATGAATGTAGTGGGAAGAATATGAGTTGATATTGAGGGAGGTCTGCGAGTTGTCGTCTCGCATTCCTTTTCCTTTGTGGATCGCCTTGTTCGTTTGCTCGTTTTAGGATGTTTAGTGAATCGAGTGAGCGTTTAGATATAGACTAATAGACATGCCTTTAGGATCTCGATTCATGCCTTGAGACGTTAGAGACCAGTGTGCTGGGTTTAGGGCAAGACCTAGGTTTACTTTCAGATTGAGGCTATGCGATGACTAGTCGGCTTTCGTTTTGCCTGTTGCGATTTTAACCTGATTCCATACCAATTTAGAATCCGCGATAGGTTCTCGGCTTATACGATTCGTCTGGTTGGAACCGAGCATCTCACCGGGAACAATTTCTAAGTTGCCCGGAAGTGCTGACCAAAAGCTTGGATTTCTTTTATAGCGCTATTACCCTTGTGTCTGGTGTTCGAGAGCTATCTCTGCGAGATAACTTAAGTTTGGTTAGGACTGTTGCGAGTTTGTTGTGATCAGCAACAAACTTTTTAGGTGATAGATGTTTACATTGTTTTGGCCTTCGCGAAGGATACGTATGTTAAGAAGTTTTGCATATTTTTATAGTCGCGGATGGACTGTTAGGTCTTCCAAGAAAATGACTTTATCGAGGAAGGTATTTGTATCGAAAAACTATTCTTCGGGCGTCTGCGACGTCTCGCAGTGCCGAAAGCTGGTTTTCATCTTATATGCCGCGTTTCGTGTTTGAAACGTTTGCGGGCTCGAAGATGTTTCGCGGTGTTGCGGGGGTTTTGTCTTAACCCTGCTTTGCATAAACACTTTGGTTCATTTGCGGATATTCGCAATTAAAACTTACATTCTTGTTTGGATGTTAGGTAGTTTTATGATTTGTGCTAGAGCAATTAGGACCGAGAGGTCGCGTAAGTTGTTTCCCCGAAACGAAGCGTTTTTTCGTTACGGTGCTTTGTGAAGTGTTGACCCTCTGAGATTCGTACGGCTTCAGGAGCTCTGTTATGAGCGTTTTCTTACACGTCGGATTTTGTAGGCAACTTGCTTGAAAATAGTGTGAATCGTGAGAATACAGAACTTAGCCGATTTTTGACAAGTTTGCATTATCCGTTGAATGTATAGGCTCGGCGTGAAGGTTGTATTTGGCCGCACAGCCAAGGTCGTATTTGTAGAGGATTATACCACGACACTTTTGTTCTATCGATAAGGTCGAGCCGCATTGAAGTGAAGCGTGATCGGACAATAGCCACATAGCGTTTGTCGAGCTTGATATGCCAAGTATGCCCGTGATTACAGAAAACGTTTTTCTGTTGTAGGTTTGATTTATGCGAGGAAATTTTCGTATAAACTTGCCTTTGTTCGTATGGAAGTTGTTTCTTTTTTATCCGAAGGGGACAGAGCCTAAGAAGCTTGATGCAGAGTCCGTGTGGAGTTGTTCACGGGGTAGTTTCATTCTCGGACGTAACCGGGAGGAATGAGGGTGGATGCTCGTGAACCGAAGGGGTAAAGAGTGAGATCTTTCAGATCATGGCGCGAGGGAGAAAAGTTTAGATTGGTCGCTCAGTGCCGGATCGTATAGTTTGGTTTTTGCTATAAGGAAAGTACTTTTCGCAAAACCTGTTACGTTTACTTTCGAAAGTCACTTCGTTATGACATGATCCTGACTATACGAAGGATTTCTCGCGTACGTAACGGGCGATGAATTTAGTAAATCGGCACGACACATTGGGTTGACAATGTTTCCACAGATTTTTCAAGAAACCTTTCCGCTTAGTTTTTGATTCTTCGGTGATGGTTTTTTCGGAGTCACTCGCAGAGTTTTACCAAAAGTCATTTCACCGAGATCCAGTCGCAAAATGTTTTAGCGGGTTTCTCGGGCGAAATGAATCACATGACCAGCAACAGGATCAGTCGGCGAGGAGGGAGGACGTGTTCTCGATTTTTCTTTTTGCCGCAAATGTTCTTGATATTATTCCGTGACTCACTTGATTCGACAGAAAATGATAGCAATGTTTTGACGCCTAAAGATTTCTTGAGAAGATCTTTATAACTTTGGCAAATCATCGAGTTTCACTCTGAAGTTTCGCAGAGATTTTCGAACCGCTTGATTGCGACGAGAGGTGCTGTATAGTCCTCGAGATTATTTCTCATACGGTTTGGATCAGTCTTTAGCGCTTAGACGGTTTTTAGATTGTCGTTTGCTTTTGGGATGATTTCGACGAGGCGTCGCATCGTCCGAATATTTTTCCGCTTATTTTTTGCGAGAGTTTGCTGTATAGAAAGCGTTTTCTTGATGCGAGGAAAAATGTTTGTCGAAAGAAGACCTTTGAAGGATTGGGATGATTGACAATCCGGGTCGATAAAAGACCATGGTGGATCGGTGATGACTTGGAGTATGTCTGATTTACGAAAATTTCTAGGAGTAAGTCGGTTTTAGGACGACGTCAGCGTCTCTAGCTCCTTCTTTCTTTTAGGAAATGAGTACGTTCGAATGCGTGGCAATCGTTTCTCGGTTGTACGAGAGATTGGATCGGTTTGCGAGTTATGCCTGAATGGTTAGAGAAAAACAAATCGAGATAGACAAAAATTGCTTACGACTTAGCATGCTAGACTATCCTCTAAAATCTAAGTTATCTAGTTTTCACGGCAGTTTACCTACGAGAAAATAGAAGTCTAATAAAAGTTTCAAATTGGACATACCTTAGTTTCATCGATGATTTGGGATCGTCTATTCTTCGTTCTTCGTCTTTTGACTTACCGGTGTTCGACGAATTACCAGCAAGAGTATCAGAGCGGGGAGAAGACTTAACCATCGGAGCTCAAGTTTTTGTTTCTTCGTACTGCTGGTTTTATTTGTCCGACTAGGTGCGCTTAGTATATCGAAAAAGTCAATCACGTGTTTACGATTAGATGTTTTCGACTTAGCGTGGCAGAGTTTCGTAAAACCGGATTGGATTTAGAGAGTTCAGATTTCTCGTATAGTTTAGGCAACTTTGGTGTTAAGTCAACCGTTGCCATTTTAGACGATTGATTTGAACTTATACGAAGAAACAAGTCTTTGCGGTTTTATCGTAAAATCCCGATGGAATATCCGGTTGAGACGAAACGAGAATCAGCGCGATCAAGACTCGAGAGAGAAACTCGAGGATTGGTTCAGCTTGACGTAGGGCAAGTCGGGTGAACCCTTTCAGCACGCCGTGTGGCGATCTGGATGGTACGAAACCTTGGGGCAAAGTCAGCGCCTCTTGGGCGAGCTAGGCGCTTGGTTCAGCTCTATGTTCGGCGAGCTGAGCCAGCTGGTTTTAGCTCTATGTTTGGCGAGCTGAGACAGCTGGGTTGCTCTACGTTCGGCGAGCTGAGCCAGCTGGGTTTAGCTCTTTGTTCGGCGAGCTGAGCCAGCTGGGTTTAGCTCTGCGTTCGGTGAGCTGAGCAAGTTGGGTTTAGCTCTACGTTGGGCGAGCTGCGCCAGCTGGATTTAGCTCTACGTTCAGCGAGCTGAGCCAGCTGGGTTTAGCTCTACATTCGGCGAGCTGAGCCAGCTGGGTTTAGCTCTACGTTCGGCGAGCTGAGCCAGCTGGGTTTAGCTCTACGTTCGGCGAGCTAAGACGCTTGGTTTAGCTCTACTTTCGGCGAGCTAAGACGCTTGGTTTAGCTCTACGTTCGGTGAGCTAAGATGCTTGGTTTAGCTCTACGTTCGGCAAGCTAAGACGCCTTGGCGAAGGTAATCTCGATTCGTCGAGTTGACTTGTTTTCCTCGTAGAATCTCAACGGAAAGTCCGATTGAGACGAAACGAAAAGCTGTACGATCGAGATTGAAATGGGATCAGGCTTAGAATCCCAAAAATTGTGTCCAAATCGCCATTGGGCGATCTGGTCAAACCTTCGCACGTTGAGATACTCCGATTTCGTTACGGGGTTTGATTGGTTTTATCGTTGCCCTTTTGTTTAGACGGAGAAATCACGAGCTCGTTTCGTGCTCTTTTCGTGGTGGAGAGTCGCAATTAACTTTTCAATTTTATTAATTACTACAGAGTTTGCGTGAGCGTTGCCTATAGGAGCAGTCGCTGCTAGGGTTGTTTTACCAGCGTTTTTGTGAGTTGCGACTTTGTCTTTCATATTTCCAGACATCGTTTTGATCAAGCGTTTTGCGGCTATGAGTAAGAGTAATCCGACCCCCCTCCTTCTAGCGCCAAACTGTGGGAACCGAAATTCACACTTGTCGATTTCCGTTAAATAAAGAAACTTAGGAAAACCCAAATTTTCCAGAGGAACCGGATCTCTGCGAAAGCCAGCGACAAGTAACCAAATAAATGCGGAAAAATATGAAAAACGTAATAAAACGAATTTATAGAAAAAGTTGATCTTATTTCCGATTCGCGTAAGAGCGTTACGATTATTACAGGGAATTATAAAGGTTTCGACCGCAAGGGCCATCAGCGAGCTGGCAACATAAAAACCTAAATCTAGTCGAGTCGCAGATCGATAACGAAAGACGAAAAAAGATAAGAAAAAGGATTTGATTGATTTCGGACTGAACCTTATGAAAGGCTGCCTACGTACCCCTTTCGAGGATAAAGTCGAACGTAGTTCAGTTGATAGAGCTGGACCAGAGATCGAACTGCCTGGGCGAGTTGGTCTAGTAATTGAGTGCCAGTCATAGAAACTGAACTTGTCGAGAAAAAGCCTAAGTTTCTAAGTGCGGAAAATTGTAAGTCTAGAAAAATTGTAAAAGTCTCAGATGAGAGCTCTGATTTTCGTCCTTTTGCTTCTGCCCTATGCCTCTTGCTTATATACTCCCTTCCTAGGTGGTATAGTCTTTCCATTTCGCCCATATTCGAGTTTATCGGGAATCTTCCATTTATCTCGATCTTTCCTTTTTTCCTGTGGAAATCTTCTATTTATCCTCAAACTTGACATTTATCTTCATGTTTGACATTTATCTTCTTTCTGCGAGTAAATCGCCAAAACGTCGTCGTATCTTCGGGTTGGACTTCATTTAAAGTCGCGAGTGGTTTTTATCCTGTTTTAGGACTTTCCGAGCCGTTTTGCGATAAATCCGTTTTACGACTTTAGACGAGATCGTGTCCTGATACGATGCCGTTTTTAGATAAGTTTATCGAGTTAATCGTAAAGCTAGGCAATGTTGGATGTTTCGATTAATCGTTTATGTTTTCTACGATTTACTCGGGGTTTTATTAAAAACGCGTATTGTACGATTTTCACGAAAAATCTCAAATAAATCGCATAGTTTAGGCAATATTCGGTGTTTCATTTAACCGTTGCCGTTTTATAAGATTTCCTCGACTTCTTTTCGAGAAAGCAAAGTTTTAAGGTTTTCATCATAAAACTCGAACGATAGGACGGATCGAGACGAAACGGAAGACATTTCGACAGTGATTCGGAATAGAATCGTGTCGAAGGACGTATGCCTTAAATCAAGGATGTGGGAGATCGAGGCTCGGGATGGTCGGCTCGACGTACGGCGAGCTAGTTCAGCCTGGCCAGGTTGCCGTATGGCGAGCTATGGAATCTTCTAGCTCGTCCAAAGGCGAGCTAGTTGGGACGAGACTAGCTCGACGTTGGGCGAACTAGTCGGAACGAGACTAGCTCGCGTTTTACGGTGGTTTCTGTTTTTCATGGTTTTGTGCTTAACTCGGACAATCGTGTAATCGACAATTGTTTCGTTTTTCTGAGACAATGATCTTCCGAGTTTTCCGCGGATTTCCTTTGTTCGGAAATCTCTTTGGATTTATAAAATGATTTCTCAAGTTTTATAAAACGATTTATCGAGTTTTATAAAACGATTTATTGAGTTTTATAAAACGATTTATCGAGTTTTATAAAACGATTCTTTGAGTTTTATAAAATGATTTCTCGAGTTTTATAAAACGATTTCTCGAGTTTTATAAAACGATTTCTCGAGTCTTATAAAACGATTTCTCGAGTCTTATAAAATGACTTCTCGAGTTTTATAAAACGATTCTTCGATTTTTATAAAACGATTTCTCGTGTTTTATAAAACGATTTCTCGAGTTTTATAAAACGGATTCTCAAGGTTTATAAAACAATTCCTCGATTTCTCGAGTTCTATAAAACGATTTCTCGAGTCTTATAAAACGATTTCTCGAGTCTTATAAAATGACTTCTCGAGTTTTATAAAACGATTCTTCGAGTTTTATAAAACGATTTCTCAAGTTTTATAAAACGATTTCTCGAGTTTTATAAAACGAAATCTTCTTTTATAAAACGATTTCTCGACTTTTACAAAACGATCTCTCGAGTTTTATAACACGTATTTTTATTTTTACTTTTGCGGAGACTTTTAGCCATTGATTCCGTCATGACCGATTTTGACACCAACACCTCTCCCTCTGCCTCTCACGAAATCATCTCAATCTTTTATTTTTCCCTTTATGGGACGTCAAAGGAAGGAGAGAAAGAAACCAAAATTGTTGAGACTTTTACCTGCCAGACTTGCATGAGGATTCCGATCCCTTGTACACCAAGCCCCAAGACAAGCAATAGATGTCAGGTTAGGTAGGAAATCAGCTTTGGTTCTTCCAGACAATCATGAAAAAGGTTGTCATAGGATGATCGGTGATCCACTTTAGCATCTATAGTACTTTCTGCAATCAACAATTCTAAGAATTGTGCTAAAGAGTGGTAAGATAAAAAGCAAAATTTTTGAAATCTTTTTGTCCCTTTCTGGACTCAATAAAACCGATTTTTGAAAACTGTTTAAGGAGATCAAAAAGGTAAAGTAGCATCAGAAATAATAACTAGTCATAGTTAAATCATACACTGTCCTCAGTGTATAACTAGTCATAGTTAGAGCATAAGAAATAATAAATGTATACCTGATATCGAAATTATGAACGATATACTGACCGATGTTCGTATCGATCGTCATGGATATGGTTATGTCGGGAGATGTAGACAGGGTCTCATCGGTCGATATGTAGTGATCGTGTAGCTATGTTCCTAAAAACAAATAAAAACGAAAGTAGTAAGTAAAAATAAAATAAAACTAAATAAGAAAATACCTAACAGTGGGTTGCCTCCCACTCAACGCTTAGTTAAAGTCATTTAGCTTGACTATGGAGGTATGGTGGCTAGTGAAGTGGGTTGCAGGTACTTGTTGGGAAACAAGTATCCTCCTTGTCTTGTGATTCTTCAAACCATGAAGTTAAGAAGCTTCATGTTGGGGTCAAAATCGGTACGAAAGATTTAATAGCCAAAACTCCCCGCGAAAATACAAAAAGAACAGTTTTATAAAACCCGAGGAATAATTTTATAAAACTCAAAGTCATTTATAAAACTCGCAGGCCGTTTTATAAAACTCGAAGATCGTTTTATAAAACTCGAAGGTCGTTTTATAAAACTTAAGGATCGTTTTATAAAACTCGAGGATCATTTTATAAAGCTCGAAGATCGTTTTATAAAACTCGAGAAATCGTTTTATAAAACTCGAAGATCGTTTTATAAAACTCGAGAAATTGTTTTATAAAACTCGAAAATCGTTTTATAAAACTCGAAGATCGTTTAATAAAATTCAAAGATCGTTTTATAAAACTCGAGAAATCGTTTTATAAAACTCGAAGATCGTTTTATAAAACTCGAAGATCGTTTTATAAAACTCGAGAAATCGTTTTATAAAACTCGAAGATCGTTTTATAAAACTCGAAGATCGTTTTATAAAACTCGAGAAATCGTTTTATAAAACTCGAGAATCGTTTAATAAAACTCAAAGATCGTTTTATAAAACTCGAAGATCGTTTTATAAAACTCGAAGATCGTTTTATAAAACTCGATAAATCGTTTTATAAAACTCGAGAATCGTTTTATAAAACTCAAAGATCGTTTTATAAAACTCGAAGATCGTTTTATAAAACTCGAGAAATCGTTTTATAAAACTCGAGAATCTTTTTATAAAACTCGAAGATCGTTTTATAAAACTCGAAGATCGTTTTATAAAACTCGAAGATCGTTTTATAAAACTCGAGAATCGTTTTACGAAACCGCAGAAAACCGAAAAAGCCGTAAAACGCGAACTAGTCGCAACTAGTTCGCCCATCGGCGAACTAAGCCGGCCCGGCTTAGTTCGCCGATGGGCGAACTAGAGACTTCCCGGACACTCCGCCTCTCGATTTCCCGCATTCCCGATTCGAAAATTACGTCTTTCGACAAGGTCGCGTTCTAAACCACGGCCGAAATATCTGCCGTTCCACCTCGATCCGACTTACCGTTCGAGTTTTACGATAAAAACCGTAAAACTTCGTTTTCTCGGAAAGAACTCGAGGAAATCGTATAAAACGGCAACGGTTAAACGAAACACCGAACATTGCCTAAACTATACGATTTATTCGAGATTTCTCGTTGAAATCATAAAAAAACGCGCTTTTAATAAAAAACGCCGAGTAAGTCGTAAAAAACGTGTTTTTTATGAAAAGTCGAGTAAACCGTAAAACTTTGCGATTAACTCGAGAAATTTATTAAAAACGACGTCAGATCAGGAAACGATCCCGTAAAAAGTCGGAAAACGGTTTTTATCGCAAAACGGCCCGAAGGACCTAAAACGCGATAAAAACCCATCTCGTGATTTTAACGGAATCTAACCCGCAGATTTGATAAAGTTTTGACGGTTTACTCGCAGAAGGAAAATAAAAGTCAAGTTTAAAGATAAAAGGAAGGTTTGAAGAGAAATAGAAGATTTCCGCGGAAGGAAAGGAAGGATCGAGAAGAATGGAAAATTCCCGATTTAGTCAAATCTGGGCGAAATGGAAAGATCGGATAGCCAAGGCGAGGAGTATATAAATAGGAGGTCTAGGGCAGAAGCAACACACACGAAATTCAGAGCTCTCACCACCAAAACTAGTATTTAGGAATATTTCCGTTTTTCTGTTAGCGAGCTGCGTCTCAATTAGGGTTTTCGTTCTTAAGTTTTTACGGCTACTCTTTTGTACCAGTTCTACGCAGATTCGGAATAAGAACCTTCGTTGCTCGCTATTTCGTTTATTTTCATTCAAATTCCAAGTTATCGTTTTCTTATTTTTCGTTGCGCGGTTCTCATAGATAGCCGGTTCCTCTGGAACGCTTATTTTTCAAACTGCCCGATCCCGGAAAGCTTAAGGTGCCAACTTACGACGGGACGTCCGATCCCAAAGCGCACCTGCAAGCGTTCCAGATCACCATGGGACGAGCCAAGCTCAAGAACCACGAAAAAGACGCAGGCTACTGCCGCCTCTTCGTCGAAAACTTAGAAAGAGCTGCGCTCGAATGGTTCGCCAAACTTAGGCGAAACTCGATCAGAAGTTTCCGTCGACTGGCTTCAGAGTTCCTGAAACAGTACTCGATGTTCATTAACCCGGAAACCTCCGACGCCGATCTCTGGAGCTTGGTGCACGAGGAGGATGAATCTCTCCGCGATTTCATGAGTAGATTCAAACTCGTAATGGCTAGGGTTAGCGGGACTAGCGACAAAGCCGCCATCGACGCGTTAAGGAAATCGCTCTGGTATAAATCGAAGTTCCGCAAATGGATAACTCTCGAGAAACCGCGGACGATCCAGGATGCGCTCCATAAGGCCACCGACTTCATAACCATCGAAGAGGAAACTAAAATCCTGTCCGAGAAGCATAAGCCGACGAAAACATCCGCGAAGGATAACGCG
>CAKOAT010415154.1:41105-161397 GCA_932364175.1 Eruca vesicaria subsp. sativa | reverse complement strand
GAACTACGGGTAACACGTGGACGAGAAATTCGAATTACGACGAGTATTCTTTCTGCAACCTCCACCAAACCCATGGTCATTCCACCGTGAACTGAAAAGTTCTCGGCGCCAGATTGGCCGCAAGGTTAGTCGCGGGAGAACTTTCCGAGATATCTAGTGTCAAGGACCTTATCCGCGATTCGGACCGCGTCCCGAAGAATGACAAAAATGCGCAAACTCTGTCTCAGGGAAATCAGTCAGGCGAAAAACGCGGACGAAAAATAGACGAGAAGGGTAACGATGCTAACCGCCGAAAAATCAACATGATCATTGGCGAATCGCCATACTTTAACGACACCGTCTCGTCAATAAAATCCTACCAACGTAAAGCCGAAACCGGCTCGAGTTGGAAGGTGCCGATGGACGATCCTCCGACAGGGGTAATCTCTTTCAACGATGCTGAAACCGGTGGAATCGACCAACCGCATGCTGATCCCCTTGTCATCGATTTGGTGATAAGCGATCTAGAGGTTGCTCGAATCCTGGTTGATACCGGAAGCACGGTCAACGTCATCTTCCGCAACACGCTAGCACGAATGGGAATCGACCTCTCGGAAGTCTAGCCGATTCCAAAACCGCTGACTAGTTTCTCCGGCGAAACGTCAATGACCCTGGGATCAATTCGACTACCGGTCGTCGCGAAAGAAGTGACGAAAATCGTTAACTTTGCGGTAGTCGATTTCCCGGCTATCTACAACGTGATTATGGGCACGCCTTGGATAAATTCCATGAAGGCGGTTCTGTCCACGTATCACTTAGGCATTAAATTCCCGACGCCTACGGGAGTCGGAGTAATTTGGGGATGCCAAAGACAATCGCGATCTTGCTTCCTGGCCGAACATAAGCTGAGGCAACTGGCGGTCGCGATCGTGAAACCAAAACGGGCAAAGGTCACGCCACTGCCCGCAGACGACGACCCGAAGCAAGCAACGGCCGAGAAACCAGAAGTTCCCGCGCCCATCACTTCCACCCAACCGGAGGAGACAATCCCGGACAAAGACATCGATCCCGCGACTGAAGTGATCGAGAAGTCTACGACAGCCGAGTAAGCACACTCGCGCAAACAATCAGAACTACGAGATGGCTTGATTTCTGAAAGGAATACGTAGGCAGCTCACCTAAAGACGAGTTCAGCTATCCCCCCTTCCAAAGCGGGGGGGGGGAGTGGGTGAGTATACGAGTATTCGTATACTCCCGAAATTTTTTACAAAATATCTTTTAGCTTTGTGATCGAAAAATTTTCGAAATTTTTAATAAAGACAAAGTTAGAATATCTCTGCTACCATCGAAAAACGCAAATCCGGAAAATCGCTTCCGCAGTAACAACTACTCAATCATTTTTATAAAAATTCGCATATCAAAATATTTTCAGAAAGAACGGGCGAGACGTCGCCTAAATTCTCAAAGAAAAAATATTTCCCCAAAGTCCGTCCGCGACTATAAAAACACGAACGCTCGGCGATTGGCCCCGTCGAGCACGCTAGCCGTCCTAAACAAACGCACCGACTTATCGGTCCGCATACATCCGACGAGGATAAAATAGCGCGCTATAAAAGAAATCCAAATTTTTGGTCAGCACTTCGGGGCAACTTAGAAATTGTTCCTGGTGAGATGCTCGGTTCCAACCAGACGAATCGTATAAGCCGAGAACCTATTGCGGATTCTAAATCGGTATGGAATCAGGTTAAAATCGCAACGGGCAAAACGAAAGCCGATTAGTCATCGCACAGCCCCAATCCGAAAGTAAACCTAGGTCTTGCCCTAAACCCAGCACACTGGTCGCTAACGTCTCAAGGCATAAATCGAGATTCCTAAAGGCATGTCTCTTCGCCCACATCTAAACACCCGCGAAATTCGAAATCTCCCGAGTTAACGAATCGGACGATTTACACCGAAGAGTTAGGTACGAGATGACAACTCGTATTCTTTCCTCTACATCTAACATAAAAAACGAATTTCATACTTAGAAAATATTTTCTGATTGAAAAATCCGAGTACACACCGCCCAGCGGTAGGGATTCAAAGCCACCAACGGCCAGTCCCGGAAAAACAACAACAAAATCGAAAAAACTAAGAAGATCACACGTCAAAGTCATCAAACGCAGGCTGATCAACTTCACCATCTACATCCAAAATTCCAGGACCGACTTCAACCAAATCCGGCGACGCCACGACGGGATTCCATTGATCCCACATGCGCGCCTTAAGGTCGAAAAATTCGGGCTGCATATCTTTTTCCCGATTCAAATCTTCCCATCGCACTTGGGATTCCTTAGCAAACGAATACCCTTCATTCTGAGTCAGGGATAACCCATGAACGATCCCGCGACATTCACGATAATCACCATGCGCCCGTTGAACAGCTTCCGCATCCGAATAACCGGTTGCAAATCGCTCGCGACGAACCTTCATCTCCTCGGCAACCTCTCGTTTGCCCGCACGACGAGCACGATGAATCCTTTGGTCAGAAAGCTCCTTAGCACAACAATACCTGGTCGTGCACTCATCCCTCACGCGAGTAACCTCCCTCGCGACCATCTCTTCGGCTTGGTTGGCCTCGACCTCTGCCCGAAGACGAGCAACTTCCTTTTCAGCCATGTCTGCTCGAAACTCGGCAAGGCGAGCCTCAGCAGTACGGTTGTCCAGGGCTCGGCTCATGATAAGGAAACCCTACCAAAGAGAAGAATTAAGTCATAAAAACTGCTCGAAAAAGAAAACAACAAACGCACGTACCTCCTTTGCTATCTCAGACCCCCTAGTAAGCTCTGGAACTTGATCATGGTCAATGTCCGGAAAATGGGAGGTCTATGATCCGCCCGCCCTCGTCCAGAAGCCATCTTCCGCCTGACTATCAAGAAAATCCTTGAGGATATTATCAGGAGAAGTCGCGCGCTCAGAATCATCGTCTTCAATTACCAGATTTTTATCCCTTCGGAAGCGAGATTTGCCACTCCCCATTGAGGGAACATGCGGAATGAACTCTCCGATAAACGGATCCTCCTCGTAAATCGGAGAATCCGCAAAACGTCGAGATCAGAAGAGGGCAACCGCTTGACGGACACGTTGCGGAGAAAAACTGCACCAACCAACTTCACCACGTTTGAGAGAAGTGGTGATGTCCGGAAGATCCGCGGGATACGGAGGCAAAGGGTTGGTCACTGCGGAAAAAACATGAAGTCATCTTTTAAAAAAAAAATATAATAATAATAAGAGTTCGTGTGAATTCGAGTCGTATACCTCTCCGACCCCACGTGGTCGTAAAGAGCGGAATGCCACCCTCCTCGACCGACGCACCGTCGATACGAACATAGAAGAAATTCTTCTTCCAAGAAGTAGAAGGCGTTGAGCAGCCCGTAACAACTTCATCACGAGGGCTTAGAGTGATTCTCCGCGATTGCCCTGTAGGCTTTAACAGACCCTCGAGATGATCGACGGTAAGGGTGATTCCCTGCTCGTTACTTAGCAACAAAAGACCGACGAGTTGCTTTAAACTTGGAGGAGTCAATTGACTAATCGACAGTCCCAATCTGTGAAGGAAATGCACAATGACCTCCGGAATCGGGAACCATAGGTGGCATTGTTGCAAGAAAATGTTGTAACACGTGAAAAAGCCGTCGGGCGCATCCTCGTCGCTCTCCCCGGCAAGTGGGGAACGAAACTCAACGGCCCCTGGAACTCGGCAGAATTCACGCATGTAATCAATGCTGTTAAAAAGCGTCAAGCACGGACGTCCGGAAATTTGATCGACGTCCGACAAAGCTGGAACCCAAGTTCCAGGCCTAACGGACCCCGACTTGTCTCCGATCGCCCAAAAAGCCTCGAAGTCCGCCTGATCGACTAACGGGGACGAATACTCTTCTTTCGGAGCCAAGGCTGGAGGCTGCGAACTCGTTCCCTCAGAATTGTGAAAATTGGAACTGGGTGAGGAACGAGTTTTTCTTCCTGAAAACATGTTTGAAGATCTTCAGAGAAAGTGGAGAGAAAAATTTCTTGAATGAGTTGTAAAAGATGGAATAAAGAATTCAAAATTTTACTCCATATACTTATAGGGAAGAATTTTACTATTCACCTTTGGACTTTTGGCCATTAAAGTTCCGCCTAATTCCGCCAAACTCGTCAAACAAGCTCAATCCACTCGCAAGAATCTCACGATTCTTACGAACTGGGGGGCTAACTCTTGGGGTCAACATCGGTACGACGGAATTAATAGCCAAAACTCCCCGCGAAAATACAAAAAGAACAGTTTTATAAAACCCGAGGAATAGTTTTATAAAACTCAAAGTCATTTATAAAACTCACAGGCCGTTTTATAAAACTCGAAGATCGTTTTATAAAACTCGAAGGTCGTTTTATAAAACTTAAGGATCGTTTTATAAAAATCGAGAATCATTTTATAAAGCTCGAAGATCGTTTTATAAAACTCGATAAATCGTTTTATAAAACTCGAAGATCGTTTTATAAAACTCGAGAAATCGTTTTATAAAACTCGAGAATCATTTTATAAAACTCGAAGATCGTTTAATAAACTCGAAGATCGTTTTATAAAACTCGAGAAATCGTTTTATAAAACTCGAAGATCGCTTTATAAAACTCGAAGATCGTTTTATAAAACTCGAGAAATCGTTTTATAAAACTCGAGAATCGTTTAATAAAACTCAAAGATCGTTTTATAAAACTCAAAGATCGTTTTATAAAACTTGAAGATCGTTTTATAAAACTCGAAGATCGTTTTATAAAACTCGAAGATCGTTTTATTAAACTCGAGAAATCGTTTTATAAAACTCAAAGATCGTTTTATAAAACTCGAATATCGTTTTATAAAACTCGAGAAATCGTTTTATAAAACTCGAAGATCGTTTTATAAAACTCGAGAAATCGTTTTATAAAACTCGAGAATCATTTTATAAAACTCGAACACCGAACATTACCTAAACTATACGATTTATTCGAGATTTCTCGTTGAAATCATAAAAAACGCGCTTTTAATAAAAAACGCCGAGTAAGTCGTAAAAAACGTGTTTTTTATAAAAAGTCGAGTAATTCGTAAAACTTTGCGATTAACTCGAGAAATTTATTAAAAACGACGTCAGATCAGGAAACGATCCCGTAAAAAGTCGGAAAACGGTTTTTATCGCAAAACGGCCCGGAAGGACCTAAAACGCGATAAAAACCCATCTCGCGATTTCAACGGAATCTAACCCGCAGATTTGATAAAGTTTTGACGATTTACTCGCAGAAGGAAAATAAAAGTCAAGTTTAAAGATAAAAGGAAGGTTTGAAGAGAAATAGAAGATTTCCGCGGAAGAAAAGGAATGATCGAGAAGAATGGAAAATTCCTGATTTAGTCAAATCTGGGCGAAATGGAAAGATCGGATAGCCAAGGCGAGGAGTATATAAATAGGAGGTCTAGGGAAGAAGCAACACACACGAAATTCAGAGCTCTCACCACCAAAACTAGTATTTAGGAATATTTCCGTTTTTCTGTTAGCGAGCTGCGTCTCAATTAGGGTTTTCGTTCTTAAGTTTTTCGGCTACTCTTTTGTACCAGTTCTACGCAGATTCGGAATAAGAACCTTCGTTGCTCTCTATTTCGTTTATTTTCATTCAAATTCTAAGTTATCGTTTTCTTATTTTTCGTTGTGCGGTTCTTGCAGATAGCCGATTCCTCTGGAAACTTAGGGTTTTCCCGAAGTTTCCTTTTTTACGATTTATTTGACAGTGAGTGGATTTCGACACCCACACTTCATGTGGCTTTCTCGCTTCTGGTCATACTAGCTTGCAAACTATGGACCTCATAGTGGATTCTCTGTAGCCACTCCTCAATGCTTGATAAACTGCACTCATGTCGTCCAGTGTTGCTGTAGGTGTGCTCTAGATTAGTACTCATCTGCATTGGGTTGAGGTTTTGGGTGTTTTGCACAATGGAAAGGATGGTATCGACCGATCTCGGTGTAGGTCTATCGGTCGATGTGGATGGATGTCCATTGGTCATGTGGATGGATGTCCATCGGTCTTTTGGTGCAGTGGCTCGTCGATCGATGCGGAATGTGCAGGTTGGCTCGCGAGTTGGTTCTTGATTCTTTCAATCTCCATCTGAATGTCCTCTGTTGTGTATTTCAATCCCTGAACGTCACTCTGTACCGGGAACCAAAATTTGTGGAGTAATCTATACGCGTCTTCTTCACATGGTTCAATAGATCTGTAGGTATCGGTTGTGATTTCTTCAAGTTCTCCTTTGGTACAGAAATCTGGTGCGCGATTATCGATCGATGTGCTGGGTATATCATCGATCGATAGCTTCTGGAAGTGATTCTCGATTGGTTGGTCGAAGGTCGTGTCAATCGATGCTGATGGGGCTGTATTGGTCGATGTCAGCTTCTGTGATTCAAGTTCATTGCGAAGTGCATTCACTTATTCTTGCAGGGCTGTTCTCTCTTTGCGAGCGAAGTCATTGCTAGACAGATTCCACTATAGTTCTCCTTGAAGTGATGCTATGGCTTTCTCATGTTCAGACCTTAATGCTGCCATCTCCCAGTTGTGTTCACCGGTTCTTCCACTTAGCATGTATGTGACCTCTGCTTGTGTGTAGAGCTTGCAGACTGGAACTTCTTTAGCAAACTGTTCAGCGTGTTCTGGTAGACAGAAACAAGAGCGCTCAAACAGTGTGGCTCTGTTTAGCAGATTCCTAATATCTTCTTTGGAAACATGGATGATATCTCTAGCTACACTTCTTGCATTACCATTTTCATCTCTGTAGACTCCATATTCGTCTTTCTTTTCCCTGAAGAAATGACGAATCCCGTGTTAAAAAGCTCTCTTCCCAAATCGCGATGTATATCGGTCGATGCTCGTTTCCATTTATCGATCAATGCGCGTTGAAATTATGGATATGCTGAGTTGAGAGAAAGGTTCTCTGCACCATCTTGCTCATGAAGTGTTTGTGGCTGGTGCTGATCGTTCTGGTAAACGGGTGGTTGTGTGTAGGGACTGACTGGTCCATCGGCCATCTGAAGGATGTCTTCAATGTCTTCTTTGGAGATTGGAATGATTTTTCCATCTAGTGCTCGTGCATGGCCTTCAGGATCCCTGAAAACACCAAATTCATCCGGAGTTAGTAATGTAAATCGAAATTGTGTTTTTACCTCGGATGTGTAGTTGTGGTATCGATCGATGGGATAGCAGGTGCATCGGTCGATCGGTTGAGGAACATGTCAATCGATGGTTGGTGCTCTGTGTCGGTTGATACGCGTTCTTCTGGCTGGATCGCAGATAGTGGTGCTGTATCTACTGCAAAACTCTCATGGTAACTGCTTGCCCAGCTTCCAATCGAGTAATCTCCGTCATGTGGCTCCTGTGGGACATAGACTGGTGCACAGTAGGGTTTGTCGCTCGTTGATTCGAAACGTCGTTTGAGCGATCTGGGTTGGGGCATATCGGTCGATGGAGAAGGGTCTCTATCGGTAGATGCTTTGTAGATGAAGGTCGGCAGAGGAGGTTGTTCTTCATCTTCCCGAAGAAATCTATACTATGTGGCTCGTTCCTCTTCATAATCTTCATCATACTCCTCCTGAGTAGTGATGCTAGCTAGCTCTGGCATGTAATGATTGTTTGCCCAATTATCTGCGCTAAAATCGCCGTATGGAAACTCTTCCTCGATCTTCTGGATTACTTTATCGATCGATGACCATGTGTATCTATCGGTCGACTCGGGTTGGCTGGTATCGGTCGATGGTAGAAGACTGCCATCGGTCGATACTGCTGGATCGGTTTCGTACTCGGCCATGGAATCATACTCGTGGGCACAGAAACAAGTTGCTACGAGTGATGGGCTCTTTGTCTTTGGAAACTTGATGACTGGACAGGATTGTAGTGGATGGTAGGGTTGATGAGGGTTAGGCAGAGCATGTTGGATTTCAGGTCACAAACAGCTCCAACTGTGGCTAAGAAGACCCTTCCAAGTAATAGAGATGTCTTGAAGTTGAGTTTGTTGGACATGGAAGTCTGTAGGAATTAGGGCATCTTCAATCTGTACCTCAAGGGTTCTAACTATTCCTCCAGAATTCTGCTGAGAACAATCCACAAAGATAAAAGATTCTTCAGTAGGCTCTATCTTCAAACCTAGCTGGTCTGCCATAAGCTTGGGTAGGATGCTAACTCCAGATCCTGTATCGCATAGAGCACGAGGGAATTCAACACCTCTGATGGAACATGGTATTGTGAACTTCCCTGGATCGGTCTTCTTCTCCAATGTGATCTTCTTCCTTGGACTGTCTCTGACTTGGTGAAACATTCTCTATATGTCTTCTTCTGTCTCTCTGGTCTCTCTGAAAAACATCCACAATCTGTGTGAAAAGTAGGCTTCTTCAAAGGGTTTCTCTCTAGGTATTCTTAGGACTCTCTTTCTGAAGCTTGACAATTCGTTCTCATTAGCTTCCCTTTTATAAGGCTTGGGTATCTTCTCTTTCCTTTTTCTGAGAACTCTTCCATGATTTTCCTTTTCTATCTCCATAGACTCAAAGATATCCGTGGGACTTTCCATGATGGCTTTTTGAGGGCTTCTGGTAGTGTAATACTGCTCCCGGAATGCGTCAATACGTGCACTATCTATCTTGGGAAGTTGCACTCGGCGTTGGGGTACTGTGTATCGGACGACACTGATTGGAGTGCGTCAGTCAATATCAAGATCTTCCTGTCGAGCGATGGGAGGGTCATCATGTCGATCGATGTCATGCGGGTCGTTTTTGACGGGGACGGGCGGATATGGGTGTCGTGCTGCGAAAGCTCCGTGAGGCATAGTCTTGACGGTACTGCACTCATGAGGGTATTCATCTAAGTCCATTGATCGACACTCATCAAAGTCTATCGATCGATGTACATGGGATCGTATCGGTCGATGTCAACGGGATGAAATTGAACGATAATAGTTGCAAACGAAGTCTCTCTCATCATCAGATCTTTGAATATCTTCTACTACCTCTTGCCAAAAATCATCATCTAGGATGGCATTGATGTTACGGTTGTTGGCAAACTCCTGCTTCTTTAGAGCTTCTCTTGTCTGAAACATCTGAGTCTCTAGCTTCTTCACATGGGTGTTTAAAGCATCTAGCTTTGTGGTGAGGGTGTTGTAAACAGAGTCAATCTTTCCACTGAAGTTTGTCTGGAGTTTCTGCTGACTCTCAAGAACCTTGTCTAGCATCTCCTCCAGTTTACTGTCTTGGGTGGGTGGGTGTGGGTTTGAGTAGAATGAGTTCCCATAGCTCATGTTGTTGTTAGGGTTGCTGCTGCTGAAGGTGTTTGGCTTCTGTGAACTCTGGTTGAAGTTGCTTCTCTGGTCTGTGAAGTTTCTGTATCCTCATTGGTTACCAGATCTCTGTAAACTAGCTCCACTGATCCAGTTCACATCTTCTTCTGTATAATTTTCACCTGCAGTGTCTGTATCCTCCACTGAACAAATCTGCATGTTTAGTAACTTCTGAATGGTATCCAGCTGTGCTTGCACTTCATTGATGTATTCCTTCCCAAGGAATGATGTAGCTGTTGTCTTCACAAAGTTCTTTGTGCTGTTGCTGGAAGCTAAGTTATCAATTAACTTCACAGCGTCTTGTGGATTCCTGGTGTTGAAGTTGCCATCACTAGCTGTATCAAGAGCCCTTTGATAATCCAAGGTGATGCCTATGTAGAAAGTGCAAAGCAGTTGCACTTTGTTGAATCCATGGTGTGGACAATCTCGTTGGTAGGACTTGAATCTGTTGCATGCATCTTTGAATGACTCTTCAGGATTCTGAGTGAGTGTAGCAATCTTTCTTCTCCACTCATCAGCGCGTGACTCATCAAAAAAATTACGCAGGAATGCGTTTTTGATGTCACTCCAGGTTGTGAGAGAACCTGGTGGTAGTTGCCTCAGCCACTGCAAAGCTTCTCCAGATAGAGAGTATTTGAAAAGCTTCCAGAGAAGATAGTCTTGAGGGACTCCATTGGCTTTTATTATGGTTATGAGATTCTCGAACCTCTCCAGATGGTCCATAGGATGCTCATGGGACAACCCACAGAAGGGTATTTGTCCTACAAGTGTGTAGTACTGCTACTTAAGCTCGAAATCTCCTCTCTGAATAGCAGGAGGGCGGATGGCTGATCGGTTTGAATAGAACTGATCTGGACGGTTGTAGTCAGCCAAATTTCTAGCTTGGTTAGCCTCTTCTACAGGTAGAATGATGTCTGTAGGTGCAGTTTCTTGCTCAGCAATGATCTTCTTCTGAGCGTTCAGCTTCTGACCTGCTGCATTACGCAGGTGACCATCTTGATCACGCAGGTCTCCATTCTCATCGGTAGTGAGAATAATAGGCACTACCATGTCTCGCCGGTTAGTATCGATTGATGTAAGATAAGGTGTATCGATTGATGTCGGATGGAAGGTATCGGTCGACGAACGGTTGTTGATGTCGATCGATGTGGCGGTGAGAGTATCGGTTGACGAAGAAGGTGTCTCGGTCGACTGTGGTAAGCGAGTATCGGTCGACAAAGAGGTGTTGATGTCGATCGATGCGGAACGTAAGTCTTTGCGGATGCTACGTTCCAAGCTGTGAGGGTCTTCTGAGTACACAAGTTGGTTGTTCTTGTTGCTTCTAGTACTGCTGAGCATGTACCTGAAAAAGACAAGAAAATAAAAATTTGTCAGAAGATGAATAAACAATAAATGAAAAATAACCTAGACCTAATCAAATTAAATCTAATGGCTATCAAAGTTCCCCGGCAACGGCGTCTAATTTGATATCACTCAAATATTTAACCCTAAGAAGTGAATTACTCTCTCAAATAAGAGGTTCAGTTGTAGTATTTAGGGATCAAATCCACAGGGAACTGAGGAACACAAAAGATGTAATCCTAAGTGATTATGCTAGGTTGATTCAGTTTAAAATAGTAAATTGCAGTTGTGAGCAATGATAAGTTGCTCAAGAGAATATGTTTAGGATTAAGGCAATAAAAGAAAGTAGTTAGATTGAAGGTTGCTATTCAGATAATCAGGATTATAATGCTACAGATGTTTTAGTAAGTTGCTTGCAAGATATATAAGAACTTCGATGTTTAGACAGATCTAATAGCAGTCGCTATATAGACTTGTCCATTGATCTTACTGCTGGCAATATCGACCGAAGTTTTCACAGCGATATCGGACGATATGGGTTGCCGTCGATCGATAACTCTATAGGAGTATCGATCGATATAACATAAGATCGAATCAAAACTGTGTTCACCAAGATCATAGACCAGCTCTCGGACATCCCTAGAGGATCTAAGCTTATGCCAAATGATTTCAGGATAATGATTAACAAGTTAAATCACCCCATGATCATACTCTAGTTAGCTACTCTAGAGTAAGCATTAGGGTTCATTTGGATAATGAATATCACAACTCAACATTCCATAGTTGGGGCTAATCCCTCATAACTATTTGAACCCTAAATCTAACAAGTGATTCTACTCAAACATGGCTAAGTGATTCATAGCAGCAAGGTAGTAATAGAAATTCATAAGATTAGAAGATTGAACTCTTGGTTCTTTGGAACAACAAATCTCTTTGTGTGTTTCTTCTAAATCTAGAATTCTATAACCTTTGAGAATTAAGATGAACAGATTACTTTATTGCTAAGTATAAAATAGTATCAAAAACACCAAAGCACAAAAAGCATAAAACACACACTTTGCCAAAACACATAGGCATAACTATAAATATGAGTTCTATTAGGTTAAAAACTCGTCAGGGGCAATCTTGTAATATTGGGAAAACTTGGGCTTCAAGTCGGCCAAGTCAGACTTGTTCTCCATGCTTGATATCGATCGATGGTACATGGTGTACATCGATCGATGGATTATCTCGACTTCTTCTTCTATAGAAACGTCATCGATCGATTACACAGGATATGTAACAATCGATATGTATCCTTGTTGTCTGATCTTCATAGTCATCTCGGAAAACTCTCATTTAAGCTCCATAAGGGCACCTAAATCATCACTTTACTCCACAATGCTCCTGAACCTGAAAACATACCTAATAGACTCCAAAATATATATAAATATTATAAAAACAAATTAATACCATGGCTAAAAGTGGGTCAAAACCATGGTATATCAAATTCCCATACAAATGATTTCCTATCACCCAAAATATCTGAAAGCGCACCTTTATCATACCATAAGGAAATATTGCGATCATTTCCTACTTCTTTTCCGTGAAAAGTCTTTGCAACTTCTCTTAGTTTCAGCATCTTCCTACACATCCAAGAGCCCACTTGAGTTTTTGTTTTTATTACCAAGAATGTTATCTGGTTTAGTAGATTTATCTTTATCCATTTGCCGCACAATGACTCTCCAGATAACATTTTCTATGAGCTTCAACCCATAAACTATATTGACTTCTTTAAGAGGTCGTATCCCCAACCCACCTTCATCTCTAGCCTTGCAGATATCTCCCCAAGCAACTTTTGCGCCTGTAGATTTTAATTATGGGCTAGACCAAAAGAATGTAAAGCAGAGCTATTCAATCTCTTTCATACACTTACTTGGAAGCCCAAAAATAGCTGCCCAAAAGTTACAACACTCATTAAAACTGTTTTTATCAACTGAAGTCTTCCATCATAGATATGAACCTACATGTCGAAGTGTTTATCTTGCTTCTGATTTTTTTCTACCAAAAGTAAATATTCTTGCTTCCTCCTCGACGGAGACATTAGTGGGAGGCCTAAATAACGAACCAGAAAATCACTTACTACTAACGGGAAGTTAATCAGAATTTTGCTCCTCTCTATATCGGAACGGCAGCCATATACACAAAGTGGATTTCTCAAGACTTATGCTTAATCCTAACCAAACAGAAAATTCATCAAAAAAAAAAGAGAGCCCCCTCAATATACTCTCTTTTCCCTTCTACAAAAACCATTAGATCCTCCGCAAAACAAAGATGTGTGAGAGACAGAGCTTTACAACGCAGATGAAACTTGAATTTTCTTTCCTACATAGCTTTATCATTTTTTTGAGAATTAAGAACATTCATGCATAGCACAAACAAGTAGAGAAAGTGAGCATCCCTGTCTCAATCCTCTAGTACTTTGAAAGTAACCAGCTAGATCCCCATTGACTTGGACCGGGAATGAGGTCGTGGTAATACACAACCTTATACTATGAATGAATTTCTCTGGTATCCCTAATGCCATCAAACTCTTTAACACATAAGACCATTGAACATAATCAAACGCCTTCGAGAGATCTATCTTCATCACACGTCTAGGGGTAACAACTTCTTTGTGGTAATCATTTACAACATCCAAAGCCAATAAAATATTCCATCAATAACCTTTCTTTCAAAAATGCTGACTGATTCTTGGTGATAATTCTTGGAAGAATCCCTTTAACTGATTAGTTAATATCTTAGACACCACCTTGTATAAGACATTGCAGCAAGCTATGTGTCTACAGTCCCTCATCTCCAGCAAGTCAGATTTTTTGGAAACAAGAGCTATAATAGTAGAATTCATTCCTTTGGGAAGGAAACCAAATTTGATAACTGACTGGACTTCAAAACAAAGTCGCGGCCTAGAATAGTCCAACTAGTTTTGAAGAACACGCAAGGGAAGCCATCAGGCCCCATAGACATATACGATGGCATAGAAAACATAACCATGCATATTTTTAGGCGGATACCAAACTTTGGTTTCCCATTTTCCCCGACTAATTACATCATATGTTTTTCGTCCGGATATGGACACTAGTCAGTTTCTAAATGGCTCCTTCCGTATCGCAATCGCGATGATGGTGATGGCAGCTGAGATATACATATCGTTAAGCATGTGGACTTTCGAGGAGATGGCTTCATAAAGGCCATGCCATATGGTCTGTACTAGGTAAATATGCGGCCGAACTACAACATAATCACCGGTCATCCAAATAAGCCTTTACGTTAAATCCGATGAATCTGCGTTTGAAGAGCCACCGAACAACGACTTCTGAGTTTTTAGGAATTAGCGTATTGGTAGATCGCTGTTTCCGACTAAACATCTTTTGCTGTGGTTTTATTCGTTTCTTTTTTTTCATGCAGTTGACCATCCGAATACGATCAATTACCCATAAGATAATTTTTAACAACGCTCGAGCTTTAGCCGCACTAAGTCACCAACGTTGGCCCAAGATAAGCGAATAGAGAATTCTTCGGGATTTGAATCGCCATTACCAACGTTAGCCCACCTACGAACTTTCTCTCTTCTACCTTCTTTTTGTCGCCAAGTCTTGGTTTGCTTTTGTTTCATCGTTTCTCACAAGTGATTGGATCTCTAACTTGCATGCCTACGTCGTCACCAGTAAAAGATCTCATCTCACGACAAGAGAACAGGTGAAAGAGGCCAGAAAGATGAAAGCATTACCGGATCTTAGCGTTATCTTTGAAAACTATTTGGGGTTGTCTCTCGTATGCTTTATGTTGATGCTCAATGAGATGGGTTTGGACGCATCGGAACTCGTAGACCCTCGATCTGAGATAGTTCCTGAAACCACCAGTAAAGAGGTCTTAAACCTTGGTGTGGAGACCTTCAGGGCAAAAAAGAAACTAAAAAGAGCACGTGACACGATCCATCCGTCCTGAAGTTCAATAGGGCGTGCCCGAGGCTGCCGAGAGAACGCAGTCAGAAGAACATCATAAGAAAAAGAAGGAGAAGGAGAAGAAGAAGAAGAAGAAGAAGAAGAAGAAGAAGAAGAAGAAGAAGAAGAAGAAGAAGAAGAAGAAGAAGAAGAAGAAGAAGAAGAAGAAGAAGAAGAAGAAGAAGAAGAAGAAGAAGAAGAAGCCGGTCGAGAAACGGTTGTAGCTCAGTGGGGAGGTTGTAATCCAAGAAACCACCGTTCATGAGGGCTCGGGGAGTGAACCCGCGATGCTGACAGAAGGTCACGTGGACCTAGTTTCCATGACCGATCAAGAGAAAGCCTCGCCAAAAGTTCTTTCCGAGTAAAAGAAAAAGAAAAATAAAGACGAATCCCATCGCGGACCAGGAGGCGCAGATTTGTGGAGTTTTAGGCGCTCAAGAGACAGACGTCCCGCTGGAAGATTTTGCTTCTCAAACAGCTCGACACACCATCAAGAGTTCAGGGGACGCCTTTTCTCGGAGGCCCCATGTGTATTTCTCGATCATGTTCAGTTTACCTATGACGGGGACACTCTGCTTCTTTATGAGAATGCCAAGTGTGCCGAGCTGGTTTGTCAAACCAGAGGTGGGCCGAACGACATGCCGACATTGACGACTTGGTGTTTAACGATGCCTACGTCGATGCTGCCCGAACCAAATTGCTGGTAAGTGGTGTTAATTTCATTTCCCCTCCTTTATTCCTACAGCTTCGTGGTACTAAGTAATTTCGTCCTTTCCTGCAGAGAGACGAGAGCTACAATTTTCTGGTGCAGAAGTACGACTCAATGATGAAGAAGACGTTTGCCCAGTTGGGAAATGCCGAGAAGAAGGTCATGTCTTGGGACAAATAGATCGCTCAGATGTGGGAGGAGCTGCATACTGTGTCTGAGAAGGCTCTCCAGGAAATGGATCACGCAATTAGTCTGAAGAAAATCCAGAAGAAGAGGGCCATCGATCATGAGGGAGAACTAAATGTTATTTGATCAGCGATGGAAGGACTCCACCAAGACAAGACCGTCTTATTTACCCGTGCTGTGAGCAACTAATTCAGGCGGTGGAAGAGAATCAGGTGATTCTAGGTCTCATGCCATTCCCTTTAGTTTACATACTGCAACCTCCAGATTTCAAAAGAAAATGTTAGTAATATGAAAAATCATCAAATAACAAAGGATAAACATATTTTACCAACCTAGTGGAAAAATATATTTCTGATATAACATTTGCGTATCTGTAAGTTGACCAACAGAGGAAACATTTCTGAATTAAAGAAAGCATCAAATTTCAGTGTCTTGTACAGAGGAAGATATGGATCCAAAGTTTTGACTATGAAATATGGAGAACTTTTTATAGAATTTTTTGTTTGTTATGGTTTCCTCTGTTACATGTAATTGAAATTTGAAACCTTCTTTCACTTTTTTTGAACTTATTAGGTTCTTGTCATTGTAGGAGACACTGGTTCAGGAACCACACAAATACCACAATATCTCCATGAAACTGGTTACACAAAGCGCGGAAAGGTACAAACCTGCTCCTTACCAGAATTGCAGCATAGAGTTAGACTTTTATAGACCGTCAAAAATGATCTGTTGTAGATATCATTAACAGATTGGTGTATTAGTCCTTAGTTGTGAGCTGTTATCTTGTTGAGAATGAACTTAGGGATCCTTATTTTTAAGATGTCTGTGCCATATAAAGGGAGTAGCTTTATTTAGGAAAAACTTGCCTTTGTTCATGACTTTGTTGTTGAATGGATTCAGAAGTATAGAGCGGGTGGTGAAGCAGTTCCTTTATAAAGTAAAGTACCATAATGCTTTTCTACTATATTTCAGGTTGGCTGTCCGCAGCCCCGATGAGTTGCAGCTATGAGTGTTGATGCCCGTGTGGCTCAAGAGATGGGTGTCAAACTCGGACATGAGGTATGTTTACTTCTTTTTGTCCTTTGCTGCTATTAGTTGATTGTCAGGCAATTATCAGTTCACTCGTAGAATCTAAAATGTGGTTTGTTGCTGCTTGTCGCAGGTTGGCTATTCAATTCGATTTGAGGAATGTACCTCAGACAAAACTGTTCTGAAGTATATGACAGATGGAATGCTTTTTTTTTTGGTGGGAGACAGATGGAATGCTTTTGCTTGAGCTGCTTGGTGAACCAGATCTGGCCAGCTACAGGTAATGAAGATTCTTTTATATTTTTTAATTTTTATTACTGAACATCTAAAGCTTTATGCTTATTAATAGCAAACTTTTCAGTGTCATCATTGTCGATGAGGCGCATGAGAGAACCTTGTCGACCGATATATTGTTTGGATTAGTTAAGGCAACTGGATATTCTTACTTGTTTGTGTAATCATGGCTTAGATCATTGGATAAATTCTGATTTGGATTTTTGTTTTATCTGATAGGATATAGCACGGTTTAGACATGATTTGAAGTTGTTGATATTTAGTGCAACAATGGATGCAGAAAAGTTGTCAGATTAATTTGATACAGCCCCGATCTTTAGTTTCCCAGGAAGAAGGTATCCAGTTGACATTAACTTTACAAGTGCACCTGAAGCTGATTACATGGACGCAGCAATAGTTACTTTGCTTACGATACATGTGAGGGTGTGACAGGATCACATCTTATCTTTATCAAAACCAATATGGTTTAGCTATTGGTTTAGCTTTTCATATTTTATGGCCAATAAACTTTGGGTTTTGTCCCACTTGTCTTTTGTCTTTTACGGAGTCACCAAATGGGTCGTCTGTGACCGTTAGTGATTTTCCCTTTATGTATTGACCATCTGCATTGGAAGAAGAATAATCAGAAAAGTATTTTTATCTTGTCACCATCTTCATCTCTCTATTGCGTAAGCTCTCAAGCTAGCAGCATCCCAGAGATCTTATTCCTTCGGAGTGGTCATTCACCTGAATCACTTCCTAGGTTAGATTTCCCCTTTCTTAAGTTCTTGGAGAACTCTAGATTGGATTTGTTACTCTGTTCTAATCATTCTGTTACATTGGTATCAGTAGTCTCTCGATCCTCGGACTTCAACGATGGTTGAAACAAGACTCCAAGAGTGTTCTTTATCCGAACAAGTCGACGAGTTCCGTTCATCCTATCAACGCCTCGCCGAAGACCTAAAATCTCAGCCAGCTTCCTTCGACTCCCGATTTGATAGACTGGAAGCTCTGATGTTCCAACACAACGCTCAGATTCAGGCCGCCGGAAAAGCTCCGTTAGACCCTGGCCCTTCCGTACCTCCCTCTCCCTTGAACCAAACCCCTTGTCCCTTAACCCAAACCCCCACACACCCCACCCATCCTGCTGACCCACCAGATCTGAACCGCCAAACCACTCGACTCGAACCTCTGCGCACTACCCCTGCGTACAACACCCTGACCTCCCGCCTCGCGAAGATAAAGTTTCCCTCTTTTGATGGTACACAACTTCGAGACTGGATCTCTAAATGTGAGGAGTTTTTCGACCTTGATGCTACCCCCCAGAGCTTAAGGTTCATCTAGCTGCTTTACATCTTGTTGAAAAAGCAAGTCAATGGCACCGCAACTTCATGAGTACACTCTATGGTATGTACCCTTCCTGGACTGAATATGTTGTTGCTATCTCTGGTTGTTTCAGTTAGCTGTACGATAACCCTTTAGCAGAGTTAGTAGCACTGAAACAGAGCACTGATTCGATAGTCGACTACTTGGATAAGTTTGAGACTGCTCGAATGAGACTCCCTCTTCTAGAGGCCCACGCCCTTAGCATATTCCTCGCAAACATGAACACTCACCTTGCACTCCATACTAGACAGTTTGAGTTCACAACTATTGACGGTGCTGCTAAGATAGCCATGTTACACGAGTCTTCCCTCCTTCACACACCCAACAAAAACTCTAGACCTCCCTTCAATCCTAACCACAAGTACACCCAAAACCAATCCTCTAAACCCACAAACAACCCTCCCCTCCTCCCAACCCCTACCAACCAGAAACCTCAACCTAAACCTAACCAAACACCAACCAACCCTGATAAACAACCACACAAATTTACTTACCAGGAGATGCAGGATAGACGTGCCAAAGGACTCTGTATGTTCTGCGACGAGGTCTACACGGCTGGTCATAACGCCAAACACAGACGCTCACAAATCTTCGTCATGGAGTGTGACGATGAGCTCTCCTCTGATTCAGACGCTGAGATAGAAGACTAGACAACTAACGACGTTGATAAAACTGAAGAAACCCCACCGGTGATTTCAGTCAATGCTCTTAATGGCTCTTCTACATTCAATTGTATGAGGGTTATCGGTCAATGTGGAAAAAGAAAACTCTACATACTGATAGATAACGGAAGCACACATAATTTCTTGGATCTCATGGTAGCTAATGAGTTGGGATGCCTACTGGAGAAGACCAAACCAATGGCAGTAACAGGAGCCTGTGGTAGCACTTTACTCACCCGCTATAAATGCAATGCCTTTTCTTGGAAGGTACAGGGATATTCCTACACCTCTGAGATCAGAACTCTACCTCTCGACTCCTGTGACTTGGTGTTGGGCGTGCAATGGCTATCAACATTAGGTCATATCCTATGGGACTTCCTCAATCCACGAATGGAGTTCACACTAAACGGTCAGAAAAATGTGTTGCGAGGAGTTACTAAGAACGGCTGCAAAGTAATCAAAGGTGGTGACCTAAACAAACTGATGCAACGAAACCCACAAATAGCTTTGCTTCAGGTACGGGATATCGAAGAGGTCCCTCTCCAAAGCTACTCCGAGTGTACACTCCTCTCCCACATTTCTGCTCCAAGCAGTGGAAAGGAAACATATACAGCGTTACAGGCTCTCCTAGAAGATTTCTCTGTCCTTTTTGAAGAACCTTCTGAAATTCCCCCTTTCCGTGAAGGCTACAACCACAAGATACCACTTGAATCCGGTGCTAACCCCATCAACTTGAGACCATACAGATACTCTACGCTCCAAAAAGATGTCATTGACAAAATGATCCGTGACATGTTGGATCAGGGTATAATTCAAAGTAGCACAAGTCCTTACGCTTCTCCAGTGGTTTTGGTCAAAAAAAAGGACGGGTCGTGGAGATTATGCGTCGACTTCAGAGGGTTGAACAAGCAAACCATCAAGGATAAGTACCCCATCCCACTTCTTGAGGACTTACTTGATAAGTTAGGTGGTGCTAAGTTCTTCTCCAAATTAGACTTACGAGCAGGATTCCATCAGCTTCGTATGGCTCCTACAGATGTGTACAAGACAGCCTTCAAAACCCACTCCGGCCATTATGAATACCTCGTGATGCCCTTCGGCCTCACCAACGCTCCGTGCACATTTCAGAGTTTGATGAACAAGGTCTTTGAAGGGTCTTACGCAAGTTCCTCCTTGTCTTCTTCGATGACATAGTGGTCTACAGTTCTTGCTGGGATGATCATTTGCAACATCTCCGTGAAGTGTTCCAACTGCTGCAACAGGAACAACTCTTCCTCAAGCCGTCGAAATACACTTTTGGAGCTACTGTCATCGAATACTTGGGCCATTTCATTTCTGGAGAAGGAGTCAGTACCGATCCAACAAAGATTGACACTATCAAACAGTGGCCTCTTCCCAAGACTCAAAAGCAGCTTCGTAGTTTCCTTGTCCTCGCGAACTACTACCACAGATTCATCAAAGGTTACAGCATTCTAGCCAGACTTTGACAAATCTCCTAAAGAAAGATGGTTTTGTTTGGGATCCCGAAACAGACGTATCTTTCCTTGCGTTAAAGTCTGCACTCACCACTACACCGGTTTTGGCACTGCCTGGCTTCAACAAGACTTTCACAGTGGAAACAGACGCGTCAAACACTGGTATAGGGGCGGTGTTAATGCAGGATAACCACCCCATTTGCTACATTAGTAGAGCTCTTGGCCCGCGACATCAGTCCTTATCTGTCTACGAGAAAGAACTTCTTGCCGTGGTACATGCTGTGCAGACCTGGAACGCTTATTTAGCACACCGATCCTTCGTTATAAAAACGGATCAAAAAAGCTTGAAGTACCTGATGGAGCAGAAGATAACAACACCTTTCCAGCATATGTGGTTATCGAAGTTGATGGGTTATTCCTTTGATATTCAATACAAACAAGGGAAAGAAAACGTTGCTGCCGATGCCTTGTCACGCGTATCAGGTTCTCAACTCCTTCACATCACCCTTTCCCAATCCCATCATGGCTTCTACGACTCTTTAAAGCTGCTATGGGAGACGGATCCTAACCTGAAGAAACTCATTGCGGCATTGAAAGCTGATACCCATTCCCACCCTGCTTATACCTACACAAATGAGGAATTAAGAAGGAAAGGTAAGCTAGTAGTGGGTAATGATGCAGAGGCTAAGCTACATATACTGCGTTGGTTTCATGATTCTGCAATAGGGGGACACTCAGGTCGTGATGCTACGGTCCAGCGAATTAAATCCTTGTTTTACTGGCCTCGTATGAATGTGGAGATTCAAAGCTATGTGCGGAACTGCTCCGTTTGTCAGCAAAACAAGAACGATCTCGCTGCTAAACCGGGTCTTCTCCAGCCTTTACTTGTTCCTAGTGGTGTTTGGGAGTCCATAAGTATGGATTTCATTGAAGGTTTACCTCCTCAAATGGTAAACATTGCATCATGGTGGTTGTTGATAGGATGAGCAAGAACGCCCACTCATCGCACTGGCTCACCCCTACACTGCTATAGAGGTCGCTCAGACATACTTAGACAACGTCTTTAAGCTTCACGGTATGCCAAAAGACATAGTCAGTGACAGAGACCCCACGTTTTTAAGCGAGGTCTGGAAGGAATTGTTCCGAGTCCAGGGTGTAGACTTGAAGCACTCTACCGCATACCATCCCCAGATGGTCAGACAGAGGCGACTAACAAGACACTTGAGACTTATCTGCGGTGCATGACAGCTGAAGCACCTAAATCTTGGAGCAAGTGGCTGCCCCTAGCCGAATGGTGGTACAACACCACCTATTACTCTGCTATCAAGTGTACACCGTTTGAGATCATCTACGGTCAACCTCCTCCTACTCACTTACCCTACCTCCCTGGTGAAATTTGGTCTGCTGTTGTTGACATGAGTTTGCAGAGACGTGAGGAGATAATCAACATGCTGAAATTTCACTTGCTTAGAGCGCAGAACCGCATGAAGCAATCCGCGGATTCTCATCGTTCTCACAGAGCTTTTCAGGTGGGAGATCATGTGTACTTGAAACTCCAGCCTTATAAGCAACATTCCCTCAAAAACAGAAACGTGCCTCACAAGCTCTCTCCGCGCTTCTATGGTCCGTTTCAAGTCTTAGAGAAAGTTGGTTATGTGGCTTACAAGCTTGCTCTCCCTGCTGATGCTTCAATTCACGACACATTCCATGTGAGTCAGTTAAAGCTCTGTCCGAACCCACCAGCTAATGTCACTGCCTTGCCTCAGTATTGTCAGGACCTCGGCACAGCTAAAGAATCGGAGTGCATTCTCGAGAAGAAGATGGTTAAACACCGTAACACTGCAGTGACTAAGGTCCTTGTTCATTGGAAAGGTTACACGCCAGAGCAAGCCAGTTGGGAGTTCTACCAGGACTTCATCTCCAGGTACCCAAACTATGATCCTTGAGGACAAGGATGTTCTGAAACGGGGAGTAGTGTGACAGGATCACATCTTATATTTATCAAAACCAATACGGTTTAGCTATTGGTTTAGCTTTTCATATTTTAAGGCCAATAAACTTTGGGTTTTGTCCCACTTATCTTTTGTCTTTTACGGAGTCACCAAATGGGTCGTCTGTGACCGTTAGTGATTTTCCCTTTATGTATTGACCATCTGCATTGGCAGAAGAATAATCAGAAAAGTATTTTCATCTTATCACCATCTTTATCTCTCTATTGCATAAGCTCTCAAGCTAGCAGCATCCCAGAGATCTTATTCCTTCGGAGTGGTCATTCACCTGAATCACTTCCTAGGTTAGATTTCCCCTTTCTTAAGTTTTGGAGAACTCTAGATTGTATTTGTTACTCTGTTCTAATCATTCTGTTACAGAGGGAGAAGCCAATTGGAGATATGTTGGTCTTCTTAACTGGTCAAGAAGAAATTGAAACTGTAGAAGAGATTTTGAAGCACATGATAAGAGGTTTGGGTACAAAGATACGCGAATTAATTATATGCCCGATTTACGCAAACCTTCCAAGTGAAGTGCAAGCCAAGATATTTGAGCCAACTCCAGAAGGGGCACAGAAATTAGTGTTAGCAAAAAACATTGCTGAAACATCATTGACGATTGATGGTATAAAGTATGTTTTTGATCCTGGATTGAGCAAGATGAAATCATACAACCCGAGAACGTGGATGGAGTCTTTTCTTATTACTCCCATCTCGAAGGCTTCAGCAAATCAACGTGCTGGAAGGACGAGCTCAAGGAAGTGTTACCATCTGTACACAGCGTTTAATTACAAGAACGAATTGGAGGAAAACACGGTACCAGAAGTACAGAGGACGAATCTTGCAAGTGTGGTACTTGCTTTGAAGAGTCTTGGGATTCATGATCTCATAAACTTTGATTTCATGGACCCCCCACCTGCTGAAGCACTTGTGAAGGATTTAGAGCTGCTCTTCGCTTTGGGTGCTCTAAATAAGCTCGGTGAATTGACTAAAGCTGGTAGAAGGATGGCAGAGTTTCCCCTTGATCCGATGTTGTCGAAGATGATTGTTGTTTCTGACAAGTACAAGTGCTCTGATAAAATCATATCAATTGCCGCTACGCTGTCAGTTGGTGGCTCTATCTTCTACCATCCCGAGAACAAACAGGTTCACGCTGACAATGCAAGAATGAATTTTCACACTGGAAATGTTGGTGACCACATTGCTTTACTAAAGGTTTGAAAACCTTCTCTTTCTCGTTTGCTTTCTCTTTCCACTATCTTTGTATGTTTTATCGTTTTTGTTGTTCTGTAAAGGTATACAGTTCGTGGAAGGAAACAAACTATTCTACACAGTGGTGCTATGAGAACTACATTCAGGTACGGAGCATGAAAACAGCAAGAGATATCCGTGACTAGTTACAAGTACTTCTCGAGAGAGTGGAAATAGAAATCAGCTCAAACTTAAATTAATTGGATTCCGTTAGGAAGTCCATTGTAGCTGGTAGATTACTCGTTACTCTCATTTTCTTTTTTGAGAGTTCATATATATGTCACACCTCTTCTAATGATCTCCTTGCTTTTAACGATCAGGGTTTTTCCCACACACTGCAAAGCTGCAGAAGAATGGATCATATAGAACTGTGAAGCATCCCCAGACAGTGCACATTCATCCCAATTCAGGCTTATCTCAGGTTCTCACTAGGATTATCTCAGGTTCTCACTATACATAGACCAAAAATATCTGTAGAGTCTTTGAATATTGATGAGTTTTTTTTTTTTTTTTTTTTGCTCGAAATGCTTATTGTAGGTATTGCCAAAATGGATTGTTTATCATGAACTAGTGCTAACCTCCAAAGAATACATGCGACAGGTATTTAATGTTTCATCATTGCAGGGTTTAATCATTAGTGGATCTCTGGGGTTTCATCATTCACCGGTATGTTTGTATACTTATAATCCAAAAATGCAGGTGATGGAATTGAAACCAGAGTGGTTGATTGAGTTAGCTCCTCACTACTACCAACTCAAGGACGTTCAAGATGATACGAATCTTTCTAATATTCCCCTAACCATATTATTTTGTAGAATCAAATCTTTCGATCTTTAAAGATAAAAACGCATCTCTAAATAAATTGCAGATGAATAAAAAAAAATGCCCAAAGGATCTGGTAAAGTTGCGATGTAAGAACTCAGATTGGATCGTCGAAGGATAGTGGAAACAGGTGACAAGTGTATAGAACATTTGTAGGGTTTAATTTGACTGACAAGCAATTCAAATTATTGTTCACTGGCCTAACCATATTTTTTTTAGAATTCTAACATAAGAAACTGGTGGAGAAAGGAGTTGGAATGAGATGCCATCTCACTCTCCCTTAACCCACAACCATTGTGATATACCATGATTTTGACCCGTTTTTGGTCATGGTATTGATATGTTTTTATGATAATTATCTATGTTTTGGAGTCTATTAGGTATGTTTTCAGGTTTAGGAGCATTTTGTAGTAAAGTGATAATTTAGGTGCCTTATGGAGCTTAAAGGAGAGTTTTCCAAGATGACTATGAAGATCCGACAATGAGAGACACATATCGATCGATACACACCTTGTGTAATCGATCAATGACGCTTCCGTAGAAGTTGAAGTCGAGATACTCCATCGATCGATGTACACCATGTACCATCGATCGATACAGAGCATGATGAGCAAGATTTACTTGGCCGACTTGAAGCCCAAGTTCTCACCAAATTACAAGATTGCCTCTGGCGAGTTTTTAACCTAATTGTACTCATATTTATAGTTATACCTATGAACTCTAAAGGATATTGAGTTTTATCTAAGTTTTGTAATCTATTCTATACTTAGCAATAAAGTATTTTCTTTTCATCTTATTCTTTTGCTATGAATCACTTGGCTATGTCTAAGTAGATTCATTTGTTAGATTTAGGGTTCAAATAGTTATGAGGGATTAGCCCCAACTATGAAGTGTTGAGTTGTTATATTCATTATTCAAATAAACCTAATGCTTACCCTAGATTAGCTACCTAGAGGTATGATTATGGAATGACTAATCTAATAGTCATTATCCTGAAATCATCTGGCTAAGCTCAGACTCTATTAGGCACGTACGATAGGCGGTCTTATAGAAATTCTCGGGTGAACACAGTTTCAATTCGATCCGATGATATATCGATCGATACTCCTATAGAGTAATCGATCAACGACAAAACATATCGATCGACACTGTGATAGCAACATCGATCGATACTGTCGGCAATCAGATCAATGGACGAGTCTAACTAACGACAGCTATAGATTTGTCTAAGGATTGAAGTTCTCATATATTTGCAAGCAATTCGTTAAGACATCCATAGATTTATAATCCTGATTTTCTTAATAGTAACCTTGAATCTAGCTACTTTCTTTTATTGTTTTAAAACCCAAAAACCATTTTCCTTAGCAACTTACTATTGCTACCAACTTTTATTTATTGTTTTAAACATAATCAACCTAGCTTAATCACTTAGGATTATATCTTTTGTGACTCTAGTTCCTTGTGGATTCGATCCCTAAGTACTACGATTGAATCTCTTATTTGAGAGAGTAATTCACTCCTTAGGGTTAAACATTTGAGTGATATTAAATTAGGCGCCGTTGCCGGGGAACTAAGATTACTATTAGATTTAATCTGATTCAGTCTAGGTTATTTGTTACTTTCTATTTTTCAATCTTTTGACACAATTTTTCTTTTTGTTTTTGTCTTTTTCAGGTACATGCCCAGCAGTACTAGAAGTAACAAGGAAAATCAACTTTTGTACTCAGAAGATCCCAACAATCTGGAACGTAGCATCCGCAAAGACCTACGCTCCACATCGATCGATACCAACACCTCTCTATCGACCGATACGCGCTTTCCACCGACGATCAACAACCGTTCGTCGACCGATTCCCTCACCATCCCATCGATCGACATCAACAGCCGTTCGTCGACCGACTCCCTTACAATCTCATCGATCGACGTCAACAACCGTTCGTCGACCGATACCCTTCACTTGACATCGATCGATACATCTCACCCTATATCGATCGATACTAACTGGCGAGACATGGTAGCGCCTATGATTCTCATACCCGATGAGAATGGAGACCTGCGTGATCAAGATGGTCACCTGCGAAATGCAGCAGGTCAGAAGCTGAATGATCAGAAGGAGGTCATTACTGAAGAAGACACTGCACCTACATGCATCATTCAACCTGTAGAAGAGACCAGAACTTTGGCTGACTTCAACCGTCCGGATCAGTTCTATTCAAACAGATCAGTCATCCTCCCTCCTGCTATTCAGAGAGGAGATTTCGAGCTCAAGCCGCAGTACTACACACTTGTAGGACAAATCCCTTTCTGTGGTTTGTCCCATGAGCATCCTATGGACCATTTTGAGAGGTTCGAGGATCTTGTAACCCTAGTCAAAGCAAAAGGAGTCCCTCAAGACTAAATTTTCTGCCAGCTTTTCAAGTACTCTCTATCTGGAGAAGTTTTGCAGTGGCTGAGACAACTACCACCAGGTTCCCTCACCTGGAGTGACATTAAGCACGCTTTTCTGCGTAATTTCTTTGATGATTCACGCGCTGAAGACTGAAGGAAGAAAATTGCTACATTCACCCAACACCCTGAAGAGTCATTCAAGGATACTTGGAACAGATTCAAATCCTACCAGCGAGACTGCCCACACCACGGATCCAACAAAGTGCAACTGCTCTGCACTTTCTACAGAGGCATCAGCCCAGATTTCAAGAGAGCCCTTGATATAGCTAGTGATGGCAACTTCACCCCCAGGAATCCGCAGAATGCTATCAAGCTAATTGATAACTTGGCTTCCAGCAACAGCACAAAGAACTCTGTGACGCAGACTACATCATCCATTGGGAAGGAGTACATCAATGAAGTTCAAGCACAGCTAGACAACATTCAGAAGCTCCTAAACAAGCAGATTTGTTCAGTGGAAGATTCAGACATTGTTGAAGAAGATGTCAACTGGATTAGTGGAGCTGGTTTTCAGAGATCTGATAACCAAGGAGGATACAGAAACTTTACAGGCCAGAGAAGGAACTTCAACCAGAGTTCCCAGAAGCTCAACAACTTCAGCAGCAGCAACCCTAACAACAACAGAAGCTATGGAAGTGCTTTCGACTCAAATCCACACCCACCCACAAAATATATTAAACTGGAGGAGTTGGTAGACAAGATACTTGAGAGACAGCAGAAGCTCGAGGTAAACTTCAATGGAAAGATCGATTCTGTCTACACCACCTTCACCACGAAGATAGATGCCCTCAGCACCCATGTGAAGAAGCTAGAGACCCAAGTGTTTAAGACAAGAGAAGCACTTAAGAAGCAGGAGTTTGCCGACAACCAGAACATCAATGCCATCCTGGATGATGAATTTTGGCAAGAGGTAGTAGAAGAGATTCAGAGATCTGATGATGAGAGTGAAAGATATTTTGCCTATGATCACTATCGATCGATATCACCACCTCAACATCGATCGATATCACCACCTCAACATCGATCGATATCGCCTTTAGTACGTCGATCGATAGACTTTGACGAGTGTCGATCAATAGACTCAGACGAAAACCCTCGCAAGTGCAATTTCGTCAAGATTATGTCTCACGCCGCCTTCGCAACACGTCACCCACATCCGCCCATCCATTTCATCGATCGACATGATAACACTGTCATCGATCGACACCAAGACCCTAGTATCGATTGACACACTCCAGCCAGTGTCGATCGATACACAGTACCCCAACGCCGAGTGCAGCTTCCTAAGATTGATAGTGCACGTCTTGACGCTTTCCGGGAGCAGTATTACACCACCAGAAGCCTTACAACAGCCCTAAAAGAGAGACCCACGGATATCTTTGAGTCCATGGAGATAGAAAAGGAAGTCAATGAAGAGTTCTCAGAAAAAGGAAAGAGAAGATACCTAAGCCCTATAAAAGAAACTAATGAGAAGGAGTTGTCAAGCTTCAGAAAAAGAGTCCTCAGAATACGTAAAGAGAAACCTTTTGAAGAAGCCTATTTTCACACAGATTGTGGATGTTCTTCAGAGAAACCAAGGAGACCAAGTCAGAGATAGTCTAAAGTAGAAGATAACACTGGAGAAGAAGAGTGATCCAGGGAAGTTCACAATACCTTGTTCCATCAGAGGTTTTGAGTTCCCCCGTGCCCTATGTGACACAGGATCTGGAGTTAGCATCTTACCCAAGCTTATGGCAGACCATCTAGGTCTGAAGGTAGAGCCTTCTGAAGAAACATTCATCTTTGTGGATTGTTCTCAGCAAAGCTCTGGAGGCATCGTTCGCAACCTTGAGGTACAGATTGGAGAAACCCTAATTCCTACAGACTTCCATGTCCTCTCCAACAAGCTCAACTTCAAGACTTCTCTAGTACTAGGAAGAGCCTTCTGAGCCACAGTTGGAGCTGTTTGTGACCTACAAACCACCAAGCTCTTCCTAACCCTTATCAACCCTTCCATCCACTACAACCATGTTCCAGTCATCAAGTTTCCAAGGTCAGCAAGCTCAACACTCGTAGCCACCTGTTTTTGTGCCCACGAGTATTATTCTATGGGAGAGTATGAAACCGAAGAATCAGTATCGACCGATGACAACCCTTCACCATCGACCGATACCTGTGCAGAACCATCGACCGACAGAACCACATGGTCATCGATTGATAAGGAGTTCCAGAAAATCGAAGACGAGTTTTCAGAAGTCGATCTCAGCATAGATGAGTGGGAAAACGATCATTACATGCCCGAGCTAGCTAGTATCACTACTCAGGAGGAGTATAATGAAGATTATGAGGAAGAACGAGCCATAGAGTACCGATTTCTTCGAGAAGATGCAGAACACCCTCCTATCCCGACCTTCCTCCGACGAGCATCGACCGATATGACCTCTAGGCCATCGATCAATATGCCCTATCCCAGATCGCTCAAACAATTTTTCGAACTCACAAGCGACACCTACTATGCACCTGTCCATGCCCCACATGAGCCACACGATAGAGATTACTCGATTGGAAGTTGGGCCAGCAGTTATCACGAAAGTTTTGCAGTGGATACAGCACCACTACAACCCGCGATCCAATCTGATGCAGTCCTATCGACCGATATGGAGCACTCTCCATCGCTCGATATCAATCAACAACCACAAACCGATCATGCCACAACACCATCCGAGGTACAAACATCTAAATTTGATTTTTAATTCACTAATTCCGAATGAGTATGGTATTTTCAGGGATTCAGATGGTCATGCACGAGCAACAGATGGGAAAATTATTCCAGTCTCCACAGAAGATGTTGCAGACATCCTTCAGATGGCCAATGGACCTATCATCAAAAACAATCCGCACCAAAGAAAACGGCCATCGACCGATGCATGGAGACTCGCATCGATTGATATGCACCGAGAATATGGGAAGAGAGCCTTCAACAACGGAGTTCATCGTTTCTTTTGGGAAAAGAAAGATGATAAGGAGTCTACAGAGATGAATCTGGACATGCAAGAGCAGTAAACGGAGACATCATCCATGTTACCAAAGAAGACATGGGAAACTTGATGAAGAGAGCCTCATTATTTGGACGCTCTTGTTTCTGTCTACCAGAATATGCTGATCAATATGCTAAAGGAGTTCCAGATGGCAAGCTCTACACACAGACAGAAGTCACCTATATGCTAGATGGAAGAACCGGAGATCACAACTGGGAGATAGCAGGCATGAGACTTGAACATGAGAAAGACCTATCAAGACTTCGAGGTGAACTGCTATGGAATACCACCAGCAATGACTTAGCACGACAAGAAAGAGAAGCCCTACAAGAAGAAGTCAACACCTTGCGCGCACAACTGAGATCTCAGACACAGGCATCGATCGATACAAATCCCCCTGCATCAATCGATACACCCGTCCATAACCCGATCGAGCACCACTTACAGAAGCTATCGATCGATGACAAACCCAGACCTTCGATTGATACACGCGCACCAGACTACTGTACCAGAGAAGAACTAGAAGCAGCCACAAGAGATATCTACAAATCTATTGAGTTTTGTGGAGAAGAAGATTACAGATTACTGGACAGGTATTGGTTCCCAGTACACAGTGACGTCAAAGGATTACAGTGCACAGTGGAGGATATTCAGGAGGAGGTAGCAGATATTAAAAGACAGCTTGCCAGCCGACCTAAGCCATCCCCATCGATCGATGAAGCCAGCAACACATCGACCGATAATAAACCTCCAGAATCGATCAACGAGACCCCACACCACGACACCACGACACCACGATGCTGAATGTCGACCACATCTACAACATACTTGGACATCATCAGTATAGCATTGCCAGCTTAGAGGAGTGGTTGGAAAGGATCCAAACTGAAGTTTATGGTTTAAAGACTAGTATGACCAGAAGCGAGAAAGCCACAAGAAGCTTTTTAACCTCTTGGTTTGAAGAATCACAAGACAAGGAGGATACTTGTTTGCCAACAAGTACTTGCAACCCACCTCACTAGCCACCATACTTCCACAGTTAAGCTAACTGACTTTAACCAAGCGCTGAGTGGGAGGCAACCCACTGTTAGGTATTTTACTACTTCTTTTTATTTTATTTTTTACTTATTATTTTCGTTTTTATTTGTTTTTAGGAAGATAGACACATGATCAATACCTATCAACCGATACGAACCAGTCGATATCGCTCGACACAGACCTACACGCATCGATTGACGATGGCGACTCACCATCGATCGATATCCATATCGGTCAGGTATATCGTTCACAATTTCGATATCAGTTACACATTTAATTTTTCTTATGCTCTAACTCTGACTGATTATACACTGAGGACAGTGTATAATTTAAATATGGGGGGAGATGATTACTGATGCTACTTTACCTCTTTTTGATCTTATTTATAAAGTTTTCAAAAATTGGTTTTATTGAGTCAAGAAAGGGAAAAAAATTCAAAGTCTTACTTTTTATCTTACTACTCTTTAACACCATTCTTAGATTTGTTGATTGCAGAAAGTACTATAGATGCTAAAGTGGATCACCGATCACCTATGACAACACTTTCATGATTGTCTGGAAGAACCAAAGCTGATTTCCAACATAACCTGACATCTACTGCTTGTCTTGGGGCTTGGTATACAAGGGATCGGAATCCTCCTGCAAGTCTGGAAGGTAAAAGTCTCAAAAAATTTGATTTCCTTCTTTCCTCCCTTCGGCATCCCACAAAGAGAAAAAGACTGAGATGATTTCCTGAGAGGCAGAGGGAGAGGTACATTACCTATGACCCCATTATTCTAAATCAAAGGAATGATCAAAGCGAGGGAGAGGTACATTACCTACGACCCCATTATTCGCATATACTTGTCAAGAATAGAAAGATCAATAAGATGAACATTAGTTGTTCATTGGGATTGTAATAAGAGAGAGAAATATTTGGATTCAGAGAAGGGGGATAAAGAGAGAAAGGGAACCAGGATGAGAATGCCAGAAACTTGTTTGAGTTGAATCCAGGTGTTCCTTGATCGATACTCCCAAGGTAAAGCCTACACCTTTATTTTTATGCATAAATGAAATCAGTAGAGGGGATATACAGACAAGGAATGTTTAAGCTGATTGGCTAGATGTATTTGGTTGCTAAGCTAGGATATGGTATAATGTACTTATGTAGTTGATAGATATGAGATGTGGCTTGCAACAAAGTAAGAGGTGATGATTTTAAAGTTGAGATTTTGATTGAGTCCCTGCTGTTTTTAAACTTCTTTTAAAGACTAACTTAAGGTTTGCTTGAGGACAAGCAAAAGGTTAAGTCTGGGGGAGTTGATATACCATGATTTTGACCCGTTTTTGGTCATGGTATTGATATGTTTTTATGATAATTATCTATGTTTTGGAGTCTATTAGGTATGTTTTCAGGTTCAGAAGCATTTTGTAGTAAAGTGATGATTTAGGTGGCTTATGGAGCTTAAAGGAGAGTTTTCCAAGATGACTATGAAGATTCGACAATGAGAGACACATATCGATCGATACACACCTTGTGTAATCGATCGATGACGTTTCCGTAGAAGTTGAAGTCGAGATACTCCATCGATCGATGTACACCATGTACCATCGATCGATACAGAGCGTGGTGAGCAAGATTTACTTGGCCGACTTGAAGCCCAAGTTCTCACCAAATTACAAGATTGCCCCTGACGAGTTTTTAACCTAATTGTACTCATATTTATAGTTATGCCTATGAGCCCTAAAGGGCATTGAGTTTATCTAAGTTTTGTATTCTATTCTATACTTAGCAATAAAGTATTTTCTTTTCATCTTATTATTTTGCTATGAATCTCTTGGCTATGTCTGAGTAGATTCATGTTATTATATTCATTATCCAAATGAACCCTAATGCTTACCCTAGATTAGCTACCTAGAGGTATGATTATGGAGTGACTAATCTAATAGTCATTATCCTGAAATCATTTGGATAAGCTCAGACTCTATTAGGCACGTGCGATAGGCGGTATAGTAGAAATTCTCGGGTGAACACAGTTTCAATTCGATCCGATGATATATCGATCGATAATCCTATAGAGTAATCGATCGACGGCAAAACATATCGATCGACACTGCGATAACAACATCGATCGATATTGTCGGCAATCAGATCAATGGACGAGTCTAACTAGCGACAGATATAGATTTGTCTAAGGTTTAAAGTTCTCATATATTTGCAAGCAATTCGTTAAGACATCCATAGATTTATAATCCTGATTTTCTGAATAGTAACCTTGAATTTAGCTACTTTCTTTTATTGTTTTAAAACCCAAAAACCATTTTCCTTAGCAACTTACCATTGCTACCAACTTTTTTTTTATTTTTTTAAACCTAATCAACCTAGCTTAATCACTTAGGATTATTCTGACTCTAGTTCCTTGTGGATTCGATCCATAAGTACTACGATTGAACCTCTTATTTGAGAGAGTAATTCACTCCTTAGGGTTAAACATTTGACTGATATCACATTGCATCATTGGGATTTTGTATTATTTTGTTACATGCATGGATGAAGTCTCCTATGTGATAGCTTTCTATATTCGGTCTGATAAATTCAAGTTTATCGACACATAATGCTGTTATGATCCACCTATGATTCATCAGTTGACGAACTACAAATGAAAATTATGTGGGAGTTACTATGGAGTGTCATGAGTTGTGTGTGTGGGTTGGGTTCTAGAGGACTTCGAGAAACAAGAATGGTCGAGATATACCTACAATCTGCCTGATCATATAAGTATGTAACCTTAAATTACAACAATGTTTTGGTATAAAACGGAATGCACACTACAGGTGAAATCATTGTCAGTGGACTGTACTTTTAACATGTAGATTGTTTTATTTTATTTTTTTATTTCCATCCCGAAATGAACAGCCTCAGAATTGTTAAGATTCAAGTGAGAAAACTTGTGTAGTTTTAGTCATGTCGAGGATCTTAACGTTAACGAACAAGCAGCCTGAAATCCTTCTTATAATAAGCACAAACCTAGAGTGATGACAAGTGTTCACTCATTCTTGGCTAACCTTATGTTCAAGGCCAAGCCAAATTCATTTAGATTATCCACATTGGTTAAATTATTCAACACCCACATTTTCTTTCTTTCCCCTCCACATCATTTTATCTTTATTCCACATAATCATTCCACACTCATATTAATTTTAACCTCTACAATAATTTTATTAATAAAATTCAACATCCTATTCCACTATTTTTTTATTATATATATATTAATAAAAATTATCAACTAAAAGTAAATTAAAATAATTCAAAAATTATTATTAGATGTTTCAAAAAGATGTTTTAAAGTATAAATACAAACTTAAAATAAATAAATAGTTTACAGTTAAACATTTTTTGTGTTCAAATAAACTGAATCATTTTTTTGTAGAATACCTATTTTCTTGATATGATAACATAAAACGAATTTGGTTACTATAAAAACTCAGTCACCCATAAAATAGATAATTTTCATAGATTATCAACTTATAATTTGATTTAAAAAAAAAAACTTTCATAGTTTAATGCACTTTACGTCCCTCCATCTAGAGCAAACACTTCATGTTTGGTTCATAATCCACCACTTGTTTTTAGTGACCCCACTTTTTCTTTGTTTCAACAGTTGAACAAACTCAACTAGGTTTAATCCATGTCACATTTTTCGTTTTTTCAACAAGTCCAGTGCACTTGTTCAACAGTTGAATAACTAACACTACAAAAAACCTCAAGTTTTACTAGGACCACTTTACCTCGTAATTTCATAGTAAATGACCATTTACTAGGAACTTGCGAGGAAACGTCTTTTCTCAAAACATGTTCATTGTAAAGGTTTTTTCCTCTTAAGGCCTTAGCTAATTTACGAGGAAACTTTTCCTCATAAACGCGTGGATACGTATTTCGTCATAAAGTCCTTGTACATACTTCCTCGTAAAGTCATAGTAACCCATTTCCTCGTAAGCTCATAGTAATGCTTTACGAGGAACTTACGAGTAAAATTTACGAGGACTTTACTTCGAAAAGGTTACGAGGAGTTTAGTTCGAAATGTTTTTTCCCTATAAAAAACTATTATTTATAAATTTAAATAATATATTTTTAAAAAAAAATTTAAAAAAAGAAATTATAAGTATAAAAAGAAATAACAAAATATTTCATAAAATAACCAAATAATTAAGTTTTAAAATTCATAATATACAATTAAAAATAAAAAAAACTACGGATGGTGCTCGTTAAATTGCCGAACGAAGTCATCCCGGCTCGCCAACTCCTCCTCGTCAATGTTGGTCGTCGGCTGTGACTGTGACGGTGGATGCTGTTGGGTTGGAAGCCCTCCGTTTTCCCGTCTCATACGCAATATCTCCGCCGCGGGTTTCCAACCGCCAAAACGTCCAGGACATCGGTGAGAGAACTCACATGAGATTGCGTCACCTGCAACTCCAAGCGCAGCTGAGCAGTGACATCGTGATGTTCCTGAGCATAAGACGATGTCTCTGTGGGGACATCGTTAACGGAACAAATCCCGACGATACGTCCCTTTTTCCTAGGGGCGACCAGTAAATAAAAAGATTAATAACGTTAAAAAAATAAATTAATAAATAATAAAAATTAATAGAAAACAAATTATTTACCTCCTCGTAAATCTTATCCACTTCAAGAGTGGATAATATGACTGGTGTCCCAGACTGCTGAGTCAGCTGGGTCTGGCATTGGTCAACCCGAGCAACAACCTCGTTGTAGATCCGCTCGGATCTAGGATCTACAAAATGCCCAGCCTTGTTCTGGTGAGACCTCTCGTAAAGCTCTTTCAAAGATGGAAAAACTCATGTCTCTTTAGCCTAAAAATAATTTTTAAAATTAAATATTAATTAGGAATATAAAAATAGAGTAAAAATTAATTAATTATTAAAAATTAATTTAACATGTCTAGACGGATTCCCCCGTGAGGTTTTCGACCCCCGGTGTGAAGCATCTTCGTGTTGCCATGCTCGTCTCTTGTCATGCGGTTCTCGGAGTTTGTGTGGGAGGTTCTGACCGAGTCCGGCAACCCCCAATATCTGATGAGGCCATCCCACACGTCGAAAGTGAGGCAATCGGGTTTCCCCTCCTCGTAACCATCCACCTGAAGAAAAAATGATTTTAAAATGATTTGAATTAAAGTCAATGATATAAAACTATGTATATATAATTTATAAATCCATACCTGAAAGTCATCCTTCCAGTTGTAGACCATGTCGAGCAATCGCGCTTTTGTCTTCGCTTCAAACTCCGTCTTCACCCGCTGGTGAATCCCTGTAGACCAACGATATTTTTGCTGTATCCAGAAAAAATTAGAGTAATTAGTTCAACAATATAAAAAAATTTAAATATTTAAAAATAAATTAAGGTTATTAAATAATGACTTACAGCGAACGATTTGAACCACATCTTTTTGTGTCGCTGGGCGTCTTTTTCCAGTTTGGAGATGGATAGGGAAAGTATCCCTTGATACAATCCATGACGCTCTGAGCGACATATCCGTCAAGACCAAACCTAGAAATAAACAAAATAAAAACATTAATTAGATTAATTTGTAAATTTTTGGTTGATTAAGAAATAAATTAAAAACACTTTTTAAAATTAAAACATACCATAATATGTTGCGGCCGTCCCGTCGGTCAGGATCTAACTCAGGCAGCCCTTCTCTGCCTGGAAGGGCCATAATATCCTCGACCGTGTACACTGCAAATGGAGCGTTTGGTGGCACCTCCAAATCGGGATGAACCCCGGCGACCGGTGGAGGAGGAGGAGGAGGTGGTGGATCATACCGGGGAGCCGTAGAAACTCCATGAGTCTCGGGAACAACGTCATCCAAAATCGAAGAACGGGGAGCTGAAGAAGATGATGCGCCTATGTGAGGACCAGGCTGACGACCGAACATATTGCCGTAATGACTCCGCTGAAGAGGCCTCTTAGCCCTATCAAGCTTGCTCTTTCTAGTCATCTAAATTTCAAAAAAAAAATTAAAACATTAATATACTAGTATCATTTAAAAAAAAATTTAAAAAAAAACTAAATTAACATAATCTAAATTCCCTAAACTAACCACTTAATCTAAATTCCCTAAACTAACCACCTAATCTAAATTCTCTAATCTAATCACCTAACTAGGAAATAGAGAGAACCTTGAGAGGATTCAGAGAGAAGATTGCTACAAATGAGAGAAATCGGATGGCTCGAGTTTATATAAGGAATTTTGTTTCCTCGTAAGATCCTAGTAATTTTACGAGGAAATAGTTGTGCTCGCGTTTAGGGTTACGAGGCCTTTACGGGGAAATAGCTATGCCCGCGTTTAGGTTTCCTCGTAAAGTCTTAGTAACAGTGTTACTAGGACTTTACGAGGAAACAACCTTTTACGAGGAAACAGCTATGCCCGCGTTTTTTGTTACTAGGGTTTTACGAGGAAAGGGTTTGTAAATCCCTAAACTCGAAACCCCAAACCACAACTTCCTTAACTTATAACCTCTTCTACAACCAAACTCCAAACCTCTTCTACACATAAACCCCAAATTCAAATTAATTTTGTGATTAAATAAACTTAAAACATACATATAATTCAAATTTATTTTTGTTATTAAACAAACTTATAAAACATACATAATTCATTCAGATACATTCTCGTAATATGTTGAAACATCATCATTTTCGTAAAACTCGTCCTCAACACCTTCGTCCGTCGAGTGATCAGGAACATCTTCGTATTCACGATTATGCGGATCAGTGAGTAGGATGTCATCAATTTCTGCTTCAGGTTCCTCGATTTCATTGATTTTTTCTTCTTGTAATGATGGTTCTTCTCCAGCGATTATTCGTCCTCGAGGTGTAACTTTGATAACAGCTAACCAGTTTATTCCCGAGGTAGTATTCCGAGGGTATGGAATGAAGCAAACTTGATCTGCTTAGAAAGCTAACATGAAAGGCTCGAATTTATTGTACCTGCAAAAATAAAGACAACGTAGAATTTAATTAGTACTCGAAATGATCCTGACTATACGAAGGATTTCTCGCGTAAGCGATGAGAGATGAATTTAGTAAATCGGCACGACGCATTGGGTTAACAATGTTTCCGCAGATTTTTCGAGAAACCTTTCCGCTTAGTTTTTGATTCTTCGGTGATGGTTTTTTCGGACTCACTCGCGGAGTTTTACCAAAAGTTATTTCACCGAGATCTAGTCGCAAAATGTTTTAGCGGGTTTCTCGGACGGAATGAATCACATAATCAGCAATAGGATCAGTCAGCGAGAAGGGAGGACGTGTTCTCTATTGCTGCTTTGTGTTCTCGATTTTTCTTTCGCCGCAAATTTTCTGACATTATTCCGTGACTCACTTGGTTTGACGGAAAATGAGATCAATGCTTTGATGCCTTAAGATTTCAATTCTTATACTTGTTTTATCAAGTTTGAGAAGATCTTTATGACTTCGGCAAATCCTCGAGTTTTTCTCTGAAGTTTCGCAGAGATTTTCTAACCGCATGATTGCGACGAGAGATGCTGTATAGTCCTCGAGATTATTTCCCAGACGGTTTGGATCAGTCTTTAGCGTTTAGACTGATCTTAGCTTGTCGTTTGCTTTTGGGATGATTTTGACGAGGCGTCGCATTGTCCGAATATTTTTCTGCTTGTTTTGGCGAGATTTTGCTTTATAGAAAGCGTTTTCTCGACGCGAGGGAAAATATTCGACGAAAAGAAAAAAGACAAGTTTCCTTTGAAGGATTCGGATGATCAATAATCCGGGTTGGTTAAAGACTGTGGTAGATTGGCGATGACTTGGAGTATGTCTGGTTTACGAAAATTTCTAGGAGCGAGTCGGTTTTAAGACAACGTCAGCGTCTCTAGCTCCTTCATTCTTTTAGGAAATGAGTACGTTCGAATGCGTGGGGATCGTTTCTCGGTTGTACGAGAGATTGGATTGGTTTGCGAGTTATGCCTGAATGGTTAGAGAACAACAAATCGAGATAGACAAAAATTGCTTACGACTTAGCATGCTAGACTATCCTCTAAATTCTAATTTCTTACCTACGAGAAATTAGAAGTCTAATAAAATTTTCAAATCAGACATACCTTAGTTTCATCGATGATTTCAGATCGTCTATTTTTCGTTCTTCGTGTTTTGACTTACCAGTCTTCGACGAATTACCAGCAAGATTATCGGAGCGGGGAGAAGACTTAACCATCGGAGCTCATGTTCTTGTTTCTTCGTACTGCTTGTTTTATTTGACCGACTAGGTGTGCTTTGTATATCGAAAAAATCAATCACGTGTTTATGATTGGATGTTTTTGACTTAGCGTGGCAGAGTTTTGTAAAACCGGATTGGTTCTAGAAAGTTCAGATTTCTCGTATAGTTTAGGCAACTTTGGTGTTAAGTCAACCGTTGCCGTTTTATATGATTGATTCGAACTTATACGAAGAAACAAGTCTTCGCGGTTTTATCGTAAAATCCCGATGGAAATTCCGATTGAGACCAAACGAGAATCAGCGCGATCAAGACTCGAGAGAGAAACTCGAGGATTGGTTCAGCTCGACGTAGGGCAAGTCGGGTGAACCCTTTCAGCTCGCCGTGTGGCGATTTGGGTGGTAAGAACCCTTGGGGCGAAGTCAGCGTCTCTTGGGAGAGCTAGGCGCTTGGTTCAGCTCGCCGTATGGCGAGCTAGCTAGCTCTACGTTTGGCGAGCTAAGACGTTTGGCACAGGTGATCTCGATTCTTCGAGTTGACTTTTTTTCGTCGTATAATCTCAACGGAAAGTCCGATTGAGACGAAACGAAAAGCGTCTCGATCAAGATTCGAGATGGAGATTTTTCGATCCGACGAGCTTGTCCAACTTGCCTAAATGTGAGTTGGCGAGCACAGTCCCGATTCATCAAGCTATCTTGTTTTCGTTGTAACATCTCAACGAAAACTTTGATTGAGACGAAACGAAAAGCAGTGCGATTAATGTTTAGAGTACGGTCCGGCTCACCATAGCTATGAGTTGGATTGTGCGGACCCTCGGGGAAAATTCAGTGCCTTTAGGATGAGGTGGAAAGCCGGTCAGCTCGCCAAGATGGCAAGCTAGGTTGCTTGGCCAACTCACCGTGTTTTCGGCTGGATAGTATTGCCCGATTCTGCGAGTAGTCTAAGGTTCTTCCGCGAGCAACCTAGGGTTTTGTCGCGAATAACCTAGGGTTTTTCCGCGAGTAACATAGGGTTTTGCCGCGAATAACCTACGTTTTTCCGCGAGTTACCTAAGGATTTTTCCGCGAATAGCCTAGGGTTTATTTCGCGAGTAACTTACAGTTTGTTCTGCAGTTTCTGGGAGAGCAAGTTTTAATCTTCCGAAAAGTTCTCGGAAAATGTCTTTTTCTCAACCCGTGAGATTTGTCCAAATCGGAAATAAGAAAAACACTATGGGGTTTGATAGATTTTATTGTTGCCCTTAGTGATCTGAGATTGAAATCGTGAGCCTGTTTTGTTGCTCTTCCCGTGGCGAAGAGTCGCGATTAGGTTTTAGATTTTGTTGAGTACTACAGCGTTTGCGTGAGCGTTGGCTGTACGAGTAGTTGCTGCTGGAGTTGTTTTACCAGCGTTTTTTCGAGTTGTGACTTTGTCTTTCATATATCACGACATCGTTTTAATCAAGCGTTTTGCGGCTATGAATAAGAGTAATCCGACCCCCCCCCCTCCTTCTAGCGCCAAACTGTGGGAACCGAAATTCACACTTGTCGATTTCTGTTAAATATGGAAACTTAGGAAAACCCTAATTTTCCAGAGGAACCGGATCTCTGCGAAAGCCAACGACAAGTAACCAAATAAAACCGGAAAAATATAAAAAACTCAATAAAACGAATTTATAAAGAAATTCGATCTTATTTCCGATTCGCGTAAGAGCGTTGCGATCATTACAAGGAATTACAAAGGCTTTGGCCGCAGGGGCCATCAGCGAGTTACAAACATAAAACCCTAGATCTAGTCGAGTCGCAGCTCGATAACGAAAGACGGAGAAAGATAGGGAAAAAGGTTTGACTGATTTCGGACTGAACCTAATGAAAGGCTGCCTACATACCTCTTTCGAGGATCAAGTTGAACGTAGTTCAGTTGATAGATCTGGACCAGAGATCGAACCGCCTAGGCGAGTTCGTCTAGTAATTGAGCGCGATTTATAGAAGCCAAACTTGTCGAGAAAAAGCCTAGGTTTCTAAGTGCGGAGAATTCTAAGTCTAGAAAAGTTGTAAAAGTCTCAGATGAGAGCTCTGAAATTCGTCCCTTTGCTTCTGCCCTATGCCTCTTGCTTATATACTCCCTTCCTAGGCGGTTTAGTCTTTCCATTTCGCCCAGATTAGAGTTTAATGGGAATCTTCCATTTATCTCGATCTTTCATTTTTTCCCGCGGAAATCTTCTATTTATCCTCAAACTTGACATTTATCTTCAAGTTTGACATTTATCTTCTTTCTGCCGGTAAATCGCCAAAACGTCGTCGTATCTTCGGGTTGGACTTAGTTTAAAGTCGCGAGTGGCTTTTATCGCGTTTTATGACTTTCCGAGCCGTTTTGCGATAAATCCGTTTTACGACTTTAGACGAGATCGTTTCCTGATCTTCAAGTTTGACATTTATCTTCTTTCTGCGGGTAAATCGCCAAAACGTCGTCGTATCTTCGGGTTGGACTTAGTTTAAAGTCGCGAGTGGCTTTTATCGCGTTTTATGACTTTCCGAGCCATTTTGCGATAAATCCGTTTTACGACTTTAGACGAGATCGTTTCCTGATACGATGCTGTTTTTAGAGTTAATCGTAAAGCTAAGAAATGTTCGATGTTTCGATTAATCGTTGCCGTTTTCTACGATTTACTCGGGGTTTTATTAAAAACGCGTTTTGTACGATTTTTACGAAAAATCTCGAATAAATCGTATAGTTTAGGCAATATTCGGTGTTTCGTTTAACTGTTGCCATTTTATACGATTTCCTCGAGTTCTTTTCGAGAAAACAGAGTTTTACGGTTTTTATCATAAAACTCGAACGATAGGACGGATCGAGACGAAACAGGAGACATTTCGATCGTGATTCGAAATACGATCGTGTCGAAGGACGTATGCCTTGAATCAAGGATGTGGGAGATCGAGTCTCGGGATGGTCCGCTCGACGTACGGCGAGCTAGTTCAGCTTGGCCAGGTCGCCGTATGGCGAACTAGGCGATAAGAACCTGTGGGGCAAAGTCAGCGCTTCTTAGTTCGCCCAACGGCGAAGTAAGCCAAGTCGGCTTAGTTCGCCGTTGGGCGAACTAGTCGGGACGAGACTAGTTCGTCCAACGGCGAACTAAGCCGGCTTTCTTAGTTCGCCGTTGGGCGAACTATCCGGGACGAGACTAGTTCGCCCAACGGCGAACTAAGCCGGTGTTGGCTTAAATGGAAAGATCGAGATAAATGGAAGATTCCCATCAAACTCGAATCTGGGCGAAATGGAAAGACTAAACCGCCTAGGAAGGGAGTATCCCGCGGATCGCCGTATGGCGAACTAGGCGATAAGAACCTGTGGGGCAAAGTCAGCGCCTCTTAGTTCGCCCAACGGCGAACTAGGCCGGCTTGGCTTAGTTCGCCATTGGGCGAACTAGTCTGGACGAGACTAGTTCGCGTTTTACGGCGGTTTCGGTTTTTCGCGGTTTTGTAAAACGATTCTTCGAGTTTTATAAAATGATTCTTCGAGTTTTATAAAACGATCCTCGAGTTTTATAAAACGATTCTCGTGTTTTATAAAATGATTCTTCGAGTTTTATAAAACGATCGTCGAGTTTTATAAAATGATTCTTCGAGTTTTATAAAACGATCCTCGAGTTTTGTAAAATGATTCTCGAGTTTTATAAAGCGATTCTTCGAGTTTTATAAAACGATTCTCGAGTTTTATAAAACGATTCTCGAGTTTTATAAAACGATTCTCGAGTTTTATAAAATGATTCTCGAGTTTTATAAAACGATTCCTCGAGTTTTATAAAACGATTCCTCGAGTTTTATAAAACGGTTCTTTGAGTTTTATAAAACGATTTCTTTTATATTTCTGCGGGGAGTTTTGGCCATTGATTCCGTCGTGACCGATTTTGACACCAACATAAATCTCATGCAAGATCCCGTAGAAATCTGTTTCGCCTTTCACACATATTCCATAATTACTTGTCGCTCGGTGTCTTCCATTGTCATAGGTATTAAAAGTATAGCCTCAGGTAAAATACATCGATGATGCAGTGACCTTTGCAACTGAACCTTGAAGTAATTCCCGAAATCATGCGGGATACTCAGGATCGTCATAATCAACCTGCAAAAAAGTAATAAAACTAGACATTAAATTTCCTTCGTGGTAATGTATGCATAAAATTTAAGCTATAATAAATACTTGTTTCTTCAACCACTTGATAAAGTGTTGATCTTTTCTTTTGTCTAACTCAGTTGTCGATATACCAGGTATTGCTTCTTCGACTTGAGTCACAAATTGGCTGTAAAATCATATATTTTATGTTATTTAATATTGAAATATATATATATATAAGTGTGTTTGTTTATATATTTACCTTTCAAAATAACCAATCAATGGATGCTCGCAATTGAGAAGAATATAAAGGTGTGCACTATGGACGTCTTCATTACTCGACCCCCAAACCTTTTTCAATTTTCCACCCAATCGCCCAATTTGACAAAAGATGTCTGGAACATCGTCTTCCATATATGTCGGCATGACACCACCATCATCATATCTTCTTGGAGCTCGTTTCCTTGTACGTACTTTCGGTGCAAAGTAGTACGATGTGAAATGTGATGTTTCTTCCGTAAAACTTCCCGCAACAATAGAACCTTCAACTCTTGCTAGGTTTTTGGCTTTTCCTTTCAAAGTTTTCATGGCCCTTTCATACTGATACATCAATCCATAATGCACAGGTCCACGAAGTAATGCCTCATATGGGAGGTGGACAACTTGGTGTTCCATGACGTCAAAAAAAGTAGGCGGAAATATTTTCTCCAAGTTGCAGATTAAGATGGGGATGTTTTCATGAATTTGTTGGACAACCTCCTCTTTAAAACTGCGGGTGCTCAGATCCCTAAAAAATGCTCCAATTCCTTATATATTACAAAAAAAAAATTAAACACATTAGTATATATATATATATATATATATAAAGAAATAAATTAATCTTTGCGTCGTATTATATTAATTACCAGAAAGTGCTTCATGTACTTTTGCCGGTAGTAGCTCCACAAATGCAAAGGGAAGTAGTCGCTGCATAAAGACATGAAAATCATGGCTCTTCATCCCAGAGAAATTTTTCCCTTTCTCAACACATCTTGAGAGATTTGAAACATACCCATCAGGGAACTTCACTTCTGAAGCCACCTAGTTGAACAACACAGATTTTTTTCTGTTGACAGTCTGAATATCGGAACTGGAACTTGCCCATTTCTTTTTATATGTAGCTCACTCCTGTAGCAGATATCGGGTAATTCCAAACTCGATTTTACGTTGTCTTTCGTCTTCCCTGGGACATTCAATATAGTGTTCACAATGTTCTCAAAAAAGTTCTTCTCTATATGCATCACATCGAGGTTGTGGCGCAAAAGAAGATCTTTCCAATATGGCAATTCCCAAAATATACTCTTTTTGTGCCAATTGTGCTGAACACCATAAGAATCATGCATATTAATGGGAACATGCCAATCCCCACCACGAGGAGCTATTTCTAGAGCACCGTAGTAATCAATTTGCACTTCGATTTGCTCTCCAGTTAAGTATGGAGGAGGAGTGTCTCTAGCAATCCTTTTATTCCTGAACAATGTCTTGTTTCTTCAGTATGGGTGGTAAACGGAAAAAAATCGACGGTGACAATCGAACCAAGTAGTCTTCCTCCCATTCTTCAACTGAAACGCATCTGTCATTCCGTTACAATATGGACAATCTAATATCCCATGTGTACTCCATCCAGACAACATCCCATATGCAGGAAAGTCATTTATGGTCCACAAAAGCATCGCTCGCATCGTAAATTTTATTTTCGTTGAACAATCATATGTCCTCACCCCGGTTGACCACAAATCTTTCAACTCTTTTATCAGTGGTTGTAGAAAAATATCAACAGATCTTTTTAGATGCTTTGGACCAGGTATTAATATGGTCAAGAATAGAAACCCTCGTCGCATGCACATCTCCGGTGGCAGGTTGTACGGTGTAAGAAAGACTGGCCACAATGAATATTGTCTCCCTGACATTCCAAATGGACTAAATCCATCAGTCCATAATCCAAGATCACATTCCGGCTATTGCTAGAGAAATGTGGATGTACATTGTTAAAATGTTTCCAGGCTCTTGCATCTGATGAATGACTCATCTCTCCATCCATCTGAGTATGATCGGCGTGCCATCTAATCCCTCCAGCTGTCTCCTCAGATTGGTACAATCTTTTCATTTTGTCTCCTCACATCCTTTGGTATGGTACCTTATTATGCCCTCGACCTTGCGGTTTGAATCGTGGCTTCTTACAAAATCGACATTCTTCTAACTTCTCATCATCTCCTCGGTAAATCATGCAGTTGTCAATGCAAACGTTTATCATCTCCGAGGGACAACCAAGACTATATACCAATTTCTGAATCTGATAATAAGATTCAGCAGACACATTGTGTTCTGGCAAATACTCTTTAAACAAGTCTGCCCATGCATCCATACAATTTTCAGGAAGATTGTGATTGGTTTTAATACTCATCATTCTAGCAGCCAACGACAATTTAGACAGACCTTAAATACAACCACTGTAAATTGGCTCATTCACAGCTTCTAACATTTCATAAAACTTTTTTGCATCTAAGTTAGGTTCTTCAACTTTATCATCATCATGACTTACAAATGCATCACCTACCATATCATGAACCCTATCACAATCTATCATTTGTTCCTCTTGGTAATGATAGCTATTTTCATTACGCAAATGATCAACCGGTTCAACTTGAAAATTGCTATTACTACTGCTACCTTCATTCCTACAACTAGCATCTTCTCCATGTTGATACCAAATATGATAATATGGCATAAAACCTCAATTTATTAAATGCTTCCAAACATTTTCACGAGGGCCTAATTTTGTATGACAGCATTTCCGACAAGGACAGAACATCTTACCACTTTCCTGCGTGAGTGGTGTAGAATCTGCTTAATGCATAAACGTCTCCAACCCTTCGAGAAATTCTTTCATCACTCTCCCGTTATTCTCTCTGTGTGAATACATCCACTTCCGCAACTCGAAAATATTTCCCGGACCGGACATTTTTTTGTCTTTGATCGAAATGAATCACAAATGGTGGTACTTATAGAAATTTTCGAATCTGAGCATTTACTAGGAAATTGCTAGGAAAAGTAGGTACAAAACACGTTTTAGATTTAAACTAGATATTTTCTAGGGGAAATTGCCAAAAAGGGACAAAATAACCATACTATTGTCCCCTTAGAACAAACTCAACTTTTGGCATGTTTGGACCTTCCCTACCCTTTTAGTCTTTGAAAATTCATATTAATTTTTTTACAAGGTAAAAAATTATGGAAAAATAGTAAACTTGATGTAGATAAGCATGTTCATATAAGAAAAATATTTTTGTGTATAAAAATTCTTTAAATTGTAAATTCAAAAATGGAGTAAATGTGTTAGTATCTACGATCTACCATCTACGGCAGTGTAGAACATGTAATCTAACAGAAAGACAGCGTTCTAAACGGCTTAGGATGCGCAATATATCAAAAATATATATAACTACGAGCTCAGAATATATAATCTACTGAAGTCTCTGTAATCTACGGTTTTGGTTGACTGTAAGTCGTAGAGATAAACAGTTATCTAGCTCGGTAGGAAGTGGATTCTTTACATTGTTATTCTATCTACAATCGTGGTATACCATATCCTAGTTTTTTCGTCTACCTTCTACGGTGGTAGAATGTAAGTTCTGGAAAAAAAGTAAACAAGATCCGAAAATCTAGCCAAAAACGGTTAAGTAATATTCTGTAAATCTTTTTAATATCTTAATTTCCTTTTTTAAGTTTTCTTCCAAAAAAATTGAAAACCTCCTCTTCTCACACGATTTAGGGATTCATCGTGTGTGTTTTTCATCTTCTCTTCTTGTTTCAATTCTCTTTGCCACAAAAAATATGAAGATTCACATCTACGCTTCATGTGGTTCGTGGAAATCGTCAATATACAGTGGATGGGAGTTTCTTGTCGATGAAGCAAAAGGAGGGAGGTTACTTACTTTGGACACAAGTTTAAGCTTCGAAACGTAAAGTTTATGGTGTGTGAAAACTTCGAAATTGATGTAAACATGGTCAATATGGAGCTCAGTTACTTGCCTTCCGATTTGATAAATAACATTGACTCGCCCCCGGTCTTCATCACCAATGATCGGCAAATTAGAAAATTTCTTAGTTATGTGAAGAACAAAGCTTCGATGCGGTTGTGTGTGTGTATTCAATCTAAGGTGGAGAAAAACAATGAGGCGATTTTGACTTGAATGAAGAAGCGGCTGACTCTAACAGTGACAAAGAGCGTAAGGATATTGACGATTCAGTTGATATGGATTTTCAAGAAGATGTTGATGTAGATGACATCGATGACGACAACAAGTGGGAAATAGAGAAGAGCTACAGAGATGGTGTTCGCTTTTGTTTGGCGGATGTCGCCAAGAAGGATCAACATTTTAGTTCCAAAACACTTTTGAAGGCAGCATTCGAAATATGTGCTATGAAACATAATTTCGACTATAAGGTTGTGAAATCGGATAAAAAAGTGTGGTACATTCGTTGCTCAGATGATGATTGCAGCTGGCGCGTTCGAGCAGAGGGTTTAATAGGTTCATCGTATTTCATCATCAAAAAGTATGTACCTGATCATTCATGTGCACCATCGAGAAGGGGCGGTTCTGTTCGTTCAGCTTCAGCCAAAACTGTTGGTACTCTGATTATGCATAAGTTTCAAACTTCTAAAGAAGGCCCGAAATCCAATGATATAATCAAGTATATGCGTAACGATCATGGAGTTGAGATATCGTACTCTTTGGCGTGGGATGCAAGGGAATTTGCAATCAACACCGTGAAAGGTATTCCCGAGAAAGGTTATAAAAAAATTCCCAAATACTTGCACATGATGAAGGAAGCAAATCCAGAGTCACAAACGGCTTATGAAACGGATTCGAAAGGAGATTCAAATTCCTGTTCATCTCGTTTGGTCAGAGTCTTCGCGGTTTCTATGATGCAATTCGGAAAGTCATTGTCGTGGATGGGACGTTTTTGAAGAGCAAATACAAAGGTGTATTGCTGGTTGCTACTGCATTAGATGGAAAATCGAATTTATATCCTATTGCATTCGGAGTTGTCGACTCAGAGAATGACCTTGCTTGGGATTGGTTTATGAGACAACTTAATGTGGTTATTGCTGACGACGATAGATTATCTTTTGTGTCTGATAGATGTACCTCAATTAATAAAGATATTGAGGCAGTATACCCGCAATCTCATCATGGAATTTGCATTCATCACTTGCTGAATAATGTTGTAACAAATACCGGTGGGAAAGGTGTGGCTGGTTTGGTTGCAAAGGCATCTAAAGCTTATCGAGCTGCTGATTTTCGTAAGATATTCGCTGCTGTTTACTCTATTTATCCTGACATTGGAACTTATCTCATACTAGCCGATGTCAGAAAGTGGGCTCGTTGTGAATTTCCTGGATACAGGTATGATATTAGGACTACAAACCCAGCGGAGTCGATAAATTCTGCTTTGAGAACGCCTAGAGAGTTTCCAATAATACCTTTATTGGACAGCATTAGGGAAATGATGACTCGATGGTTTTTCAATCGTAGAACTCTAAGTTCTAAGCACTCCAAGCCACTGACCATTGCTGTTGAGAAGAAGATTGATAGACGGATTGAGAAAGGTAAAAGGTTTAAGGTCTTCCCGGTTAGCGATGAGAGGTTTTTGGTTTGGGGTGATGTTATTGACTGCATGGTTGACTTGGTCAGACGCACATGTACTTGTGGGAAATTTGATCTGATGAAAATCCCTTGCAGACACGCCATAAAATCCGGCTTCAGCGTTGGAAGAAGACCACACACTCTCACTGATGACATGTACACTACGGCGACATGGAACTCGGCTTACGCAAAAAGCATAAATCCTATTTATGTCCCTGAAGATGCATGGATTGTTCCTCCTAATGTGGAACAGTCAAAAGTACTTGCTCCCGAGAGTAGACGAGGTGCAGGTAGGAAAATGAAACGCCGACACGAGACAGCTGAAGATAAGATCCGTTCATCACAGGGAACACAAGGCTCTAAAGCTCGGAAATGCAGTAGATGTGGACTTCTAGGACACAACAGAAGAAGATGTGATACACCAATATAGGAGTGTCAATGCGTTTAAAAGACTATTTGTTTTGTTCATCGTTTCTCGGTTTATGGAACTTTTATTTTGAAGACTATGTCTCTGTTATGCAACTTTTGTTTTGAAGACTATGTGTTTCATTTTGTCTCTTTTGTCTCGTTTATGCTTGTTTAGAATACTATGTGTTTTGTTCGTGCAAGAGTAGTTCTTTTGTTTATCTTCTCCTCGATGTTTTGTATTTTAAAAACTAACACAAACCGATATATATTTATAGTATGAGAGCATTAACAATGAATGACAATGACTCTGCTGGTAAACTACCTCTACTATTTCCCTCTAAACCTGGGTTCGAGCCTCCGGGTATGCAACTTTTGTATTTTCTTATTATTCACAAAGCCAATATATTTTTATAGTATGAGAGAATTATCAATGAATGACAATGACTCTGCTGGTAAGCTACCTCTACTATTTCCCTCTAAACCTGGGTTCGAGCCTCCGGGTATGCAACTTTTGTATTTTCTTATTATTCACAAAGCCAATATATTTTTATAGTATGAGAGAATTATCAATGAATGACAATGACTCTGCAGGTCAACAACCTCTACTTTCTCCCTTTAAACCTGGGTTTGAGCCTCCGGATATGCAAGAATTTTTTTTTTTTAGTAATCACAAAAAAAAATAAAGAACATTCGTTAACACGTAGAGAGTATATATATCACACTAACACAATGATTCACCATGGGAGTGAGTTCTCATCTTCTTCTCTCATTGCTTCAGTCTTAACTTTTATTTTCATGCTAGAAGCAAAGAGAGAGAGCAAGACATTTACCGTACAACAGAAGTGAACAAAAGATAAAGCTAAATGCTTTCTACAACAGAAGTGAACAAAAGATAACTTGATTCCCTAGTATTAAAGGCAAAGCTTAAGTCGTTGTGCTTACAAAACATTCGTTAAGTCCTTGTGCTTACAAAACAAAGCTAAATGCTTTCTATCCGATAAAAACACCAAAAGATATTCATACCCAACATATTTTACATTACTAATACTAACTTCTACACCTCTGTTGGTTCCATGGGATGATGAGAGCATGAACAGATTTGAAAAGCACTTCCGATAGGAACACCACTTCCGATAACTCCTTCATCTCCTAGCAAATCAGGGACCTCATGCTGTAGTGTTAGGATCTGGAAAATGAGGTTGGGAAGATGAGTCTTGTATCAGAATCTGTTAAACGGACCATCTCAATAACCTGGTCATACACAAGATGGCCAAAGTTGACTGGAATGCAGTTGGCAATAGCGTGCAAAAGCTTGAGCCGATCTTTAATCATTCCGTCTGAATCCGGTCCTGGGAGCCAATTCCGCTCACAAATGCGGTACAAAGTCTGAAATGGGTTGATCATATCAGTTATTTTGAAGCCTCTCCACGCAGAACAACTACCTCCGGTTAGGAATATGATAGCTTCCTTCAAAGTTACTTGATTCCAACGGTATGTGTGAGGAACCTCAGGCGTCATCAGTAAACGGTTGATTAGTGTTGGCGAGAAGTTGAATAAGTTTCCTCTAATAAGTACTTGGTCGCTGTGGTAGGGTTTGTTAGAGATGAATTCTACAACAACTCTAGGGCAAAACCTATGGACATGCATAACTGTGTAGGACCACCCGATTCCGTCTATAATGGCAAAAGCCTCACCTAAAGAGGGATCAGTAGGGTCTATAGTACCTTGGATTACAAAGCCACGAAGTCTCAGGAGATCATAGCTTCTAGCAGTTTCATCATCAATATGCCGGCGATGGTAACCCCCGATGACCGGAATGTTTCTCGAGAAAAGATCACGACCTCTCCGTAGTCGTTCTTCATAGGTGAGGAATGGCACTTGAGGGATGAACATCGTGGTCTAGGGTAGATGCAAGAGAACTGCTTTGTTTCTAGAATAAGAGAAACCGATGGTTTCCCTCGTATTGAAGAAGACGAAAGGGTGGGAGACTCACAATCTTCCATAAAGCGACACTTGGCAATTCAATGTATTTTTTATCGTTTAAATATATTTTGTTCTTTCAATAAGCAATTCAATGTGTTAATCTAGCTTAGTGGAGGAGTATCACCAAGTCTTCGATCTGTATTTGGGTTCGAGCCTCCGGGTATGCACATTTTGTATTTTTGAATTAATCACAAAGCCGATATACAAATATATTGTGAGAGCATTAACAATGAATGACAATGACTCTACTGGTAAACTACCTCTACTTTCTCCCTCTAAACCTGGGTTCGAGCCTCCGGGTACCCACATTTTTTTATATTTTTATTAATCACAAACCGATATATATTTATAGTATGAGAGCATTAACAATGAATGACAATGACTCTACTGGTAAACTACCTTTACTTTCTCCCTCCAAACCTGGGTCTGAGCCTCCGGGTACCCACTTTTTTTTATTTTTTTATTAATCACAAACCGATATATTTTTAATTCGTTGCTCTGGATATTGATCACCGGTTTAGAAAACTATTTTCAATGTATTTTTTAGGGATTTTTGTACGCAAATTGAAAATGCAAATCATAGGGTTCATAAATCAGAGAGCAATACAATATCATTTAGGTTTGAAACCGTGACAAAAAACACTGAGAATGGATCCTACACAACCTACATCGATTGAATTGTTATGCTTTTAAATTCTTCCTGCACCGTCTTCATCGTACTTCTGAGTTCTTCAATTTTTTTGGCAAACCGCAACTGATGACCATCCAACCTCTGAATCTCATCCAAACAAGCTTCGTCGACCCACTTAAAAAGATGATTCTCGTTCTTTCTCTGTTCAAAACGTATAAAACAAGTCAATTGTAATAAACATGTAAAATAAAGAATTATCAAGTTATGATAAATCAGATCTACCTTCAAACCATTCTCACATCTGAAAAATCTTTTGTATGGGTTCTCCTCCGTTTTGGAAACATAAGTGACAATCCCCTTACCACACCAGCATCTGGAAGGGATCCCTTCACTGATGATATACATGTTCGTCGCTTATAGTGTTTAGGTTTTACGAAAGAATAAGAAAAGAAACCGATGAAATCGGTTTAGGTTTTGAGGGCCTATAGTGTTTGTGTCCATGTTAAAGGGGGGGGTTATATAAGATTTTGTTTAGGGCAAACACAGCTTTTACTCGGATTAGGTTTTAGGTTATAGATAGGGATTAGTTTCTGTCTAATTTTACTATCATTTAGGGTATAGATAGGGTTTACAAAGGGGTTCTATAATTTAGTACAACTATAATAAACATTTGTTTGGATTTATATTTTAATTTAATTCTAAATGGAAAAACATTTAAACATTTGATTTGGTATAAATTTTAAATTAAACATTTGTCTAATTTTACTATCATTTAGGGAATAGATAGGGTTTAGAAAGGGGTTCTATAATTTAGTACAACTATAATAAACATTTGATTTGGTATAAATTTTAAATTAAACATTTGTCTACTTTTACTATCATTTAGGGTATAGATAGGGGTTAGTCTATGTGTATCTTTACTATCATTTAGGGTATAGATAGGGTTTAGAAAGGGGTTCTATAATTTAGTACAATTATAATAAACATTTGATTTGGTATAAATTTTAAATTAAACATTTGTCTACTTTTACTATCATTTAGGGTATAGATAGGGGTTAGTTTATGTGTATCTTTACTATCATTTAGGGTATAGATAGGGGTTAAATAATAAATACTTCAAATATTCTAACAATAACATGCAAATGACAACATTCTTCCTACACGAGTTTTATCAATTCAATCAAGCTCCACAAGAGGATTTGAAATAGTCTTTGAAGGAGTGAATTGTGCCATTCTCGCAATAAGCTCAGGATCAGTAGCAGCTTCCCATAGATCATAAGCAATCTTTAACCGTGCCTCACGAATGTTGTCATCATTCACCAAAGAGATGTCCATGCCTAGAAGATGGCATTCTATGTGCTTCAAGGCATATACTCCACGTCAGTGGCACTACGATTTAGAACAAAGGGCATTGGAGCGTATGTGACAGTATAGTTCTTGACCGTGTGTGTCCGACTGCTTGAAGACTAAACAGCTTTGACAATTCTAGGGATGAGAACAGCAAATGGCTCCACCGCTCTTGGATGTTTCATTCCCTCACAGTCAAACACCTCTATGGAACGAGTGACAAAATCGACGCACAAAGCGATCCAATGTTTACCAACATTCACGGGGACATACATGCGGTCAACATCAAGATCCCACATTAGTCTTGTCCTTCCGTGTGCTGGAAGCTCCCCAATGCCATACTCGTGTAGAATTCCTCCACCTTTGAACTTCCTTCCGTTCTTAATGAACTCTTCGAAGGAGTTTTTCATTTGATTACTAAACAAGCATGTCATGAACGCGACTCTTTTTGGACGCCATCGTCGCAAAGAAGTCCTCTCACTGAATACAGACATCATAGCATCAATTTCCTGAAAAAATAGAAAAAAAGATTGAAAACAGATGTAAAGAAAAAAAGAAGCAACAAATTAGAAACTCACTTTATTGAAGAGCCACTTTGTAGGTCCAATGACACGTTTTGCTAACTCACTTGTGAAAATACTAGGTCCAAGCTTCAGTACCCTGGAATGCAAGCTTCAGTTACACAAGGATCAAATTTTTTTATCACTAAAAAACAATATAAACTAACCAGGAAGTTGTCAACCACTCAGTCACTTTGGCCCATTGATCCTCAGCAACAAACACTAGATTGTAATCAGCGTCATTCATGCGGTCCTCAGGGAGTTCCATATCTTTGAGACTAGGTAGTATCCAGTCCATAGGCTTGAACGTAGATAATGGAGTAACCCATTCCGGTTGTTCGTCGTCATTGATACTTTGTGAGGGATCAAAACATTTAACATGTGATGCTTGAGAAAGATCTCCCATGGCATTTTGTAAAGACTCTTGGGTCCCCTTCATCTTGTCTACATGTTTCTTGGTTTTTGTTAGATTCTTCAAAAACTCCAACATTTCACTATCATCCTGTTAATACAAGTATACAACCAACCATAGCATTAATACTAAAATAAGTGAACATTCTTATAATACATAAGTTTGCGATAAGCTACACTCCAAATATATTACAAACCACACACAAACTTACAAGCCAAACCTACCAAGTACATTACAAACGACACAAAAACTTACAACAAAAGATAGCGACCTTATCAAAAATACTTAGAATACTCAACCCACACATAATCTCACATAGCTTCATGTTGTTGTTACCTTTCTAACTGTCCGAGGACTACGACGAACCGCAATTGGATCCACACTCACATTGGCTCTTCCTTTTGCTGCTGAAGGACGTGGAGTCTGTGATGACTTAGCTTGATCTTGCATTAGTGTAGATGAAGGACCCGGACTCTGTGAAGAGTTGTCTTGATCTTTTCCAATTGGTCCTGAAGGTGTCGAGATCTCAGCTGCTGTGGTTTTCCCAAGTGCATCTGAAGGAGCCATAAACTGAGACATTGTTTCTTTGATATTAGCCACCTCAGTATCGACCTTATCAAAACGCTCTTGCATCTCCTTCTGCACCATGTCCTTAAAAGAGGTGAACAACCCCTGAATGAAGGTCTTCATTTCACCGGAGACACCACTTTTATGTTCAGCTGCTCGTTGACATAGGAGTTCTCTCTTCCGATACTCCACACCAGGATCATGGCGCTTACGCTTCGCGCTCTTGACAGCAGCTATCGACTTCTCTACAACAATAGGCGGCTCCGTGACATCTTCATCTTCAACATCGTCTTCTTCTTCGTCAGAAAATAGATTGTTTGTTGGCAGAGACTCAACTTCCCAAACGAATTCCCTCCAGTCATGATTGGCTTTGATCATATCAACTCTTTCGTCCTTCTTCTCATCTTCTCTTTTGAACTCAGGATCATCAATCACACCCGACTTCCCACTTGATGATATAAATGGAAACAACTCTCCCTGCCATGCAAAAACCAAACAATCAACACCATAAAGACAATTTTGATCTCAATATTAATAGTAGCAAGATAATTACCTTGTCAAAGTGGGATTCTAGGCTGATGATATCTTGATAAGATACTTTTCCACTTCCTGCCCAATTTCTACACCTCACCTTGACAATGTTTTTTTTTAACTTCTTAGCCACCATAGTACCAATGTCTGGGACTGCCTCCATGATCCATATCTGAAACGCATATGAGAATCCATCCAAAACGTAGCTGTTCTTCAGATGCAAATCGGTCCTTGCCTTTAATATGGAAGCAAGCAGCTCGTCATAAGCGCGAAGACCCCAGGGAAACATTCTCATTTTCTCAAAATCCATCACCAAATGGATGTATTCTTGAGGGATATACACTTTCGGATCCTTAGCCACGATGAACCCATGTATAAGGCACGAATACACTAACCTCACCCTGTCCACATATGACCACTTCTTACACACCTTAAGTAGCTTGTCCCTTATCATGTATATGTTGATATTGCTATTTTGCTTCAGCGCTTTGCTCCAGAAACCCTTATCATCCTCCCATTTGTTGAAGTCTATGTCTGGTTCTTCTTTGAACTTCAACCCAGTGACAGCATGAAATTCTTGCATGGAGAACCTTAGCGGCCTGTTTGCAAACTCAAACCACAACTCGTGAAGCTTGGAAACCTTGAGCTGCTTGCATATAAAGCTGTGAATGATCTTCCCTGAGTAAATGAGTTTGTTGTCTACAATTGCCAGAATCGGACCGAAGACAGGGTCTTTCAAAACTTCTTCATACTCATCCTTAAGAAAATCCTTCAACAATGCAAGCATCATACGTCTACATGTATTGTTGATCTTATCAATTCGGAGCTCAGCTCCTTCTTCACAAATCCGCTTTGGAAACTGGTAAGCCATTCCTACAAGTGTGAAAACATAAGTAAAATGTTATACTTTACTTATGTAATTGCAAACAGAAGAATCAAAAAGTATAAACATATCAAACTCATTAGCCTTTTCAAGTCTATTACGAAATCAAAACGTAATACTAAACCGATAAGTGACAAAATATAAGTCAAAATCAACTCAACAACCAATGTTTTGTTCCTGGTTCGATCCCAGACAACATGTAAAATGGACCGGTTTTACATGTCAAAATCATTAGCCTTTCAAGTCTATTCCGAATTCAAACCATAATACAATACAATATCAAACTAAAATAACTCATAATCAACTCAACAACCAAAGCTTTGGAACGGAGAAACAAAAATCAGATAGAGGGGATTTCAAAACAACCAAAGTTTTTAAGCAATTCCATATATTTCTCCGACATGCACATAAACAAAAACCAAAAAAAAAACAAGATCCATAAAGGAAATTTCAAAACCCTAACCTTCGAATTTTGGGAACAGTGATGAAGGAAGAACAAAAGAGGGACAATGAGAAGCAAATCGTGCGATTTCTGAGAGAAGAAGCCACTTCGGAGGTTAAGGAACTCCGATATCGATCGCCGGGATTTACAAAGATGAGTACAATCGGCCGAAAGTAAAGACGAAAGGAGGATGACGGAGAGATGTGAGGACTATTTCGAGCTCTCCGGTGAAAGACTCTCGGCGAGAAGCAAATCACCTCTTTCCTCTCTGAGAGAGAAAAGGAGTCGCGAGAGCTGAGGGTTATTTTTCTTTTTGAGCTATGGGGTTAACTTCTCTTCTTTTGTTATCGGAGGGTTACTTTTTTATTACTTAGTTTGTTAAGTTACATTTTTTTACTTAAAAATTGTTTTTACATTTATTTATAAATTAAATTATTAACAAAATGGAAAAGAAAAGGACAAAAGGGGATATTCATTATAGTTTATACTATAGGGACAAGAATTTTGAATTAAATTCTAAGGAAACAATAGTATAGGTATTTCATCACTTTTTGGCAATTTTCCCTATTTTCTATCCAGTTCCTCGCTAATTTGAAGTAAAAGAACATTTCCTCCTAATTTCGTAGTAATGTTTTACTAGGAATTTATGAGGAAAGTATTTACTACGAGATTACGAGGAAATGGTCTTTTGCCACATACTTTCCTCGTAATTTTACTACGGTCTTACGAGGAAACATTTTTCTCGTAAGTTTACGAGGACTTTACAAGAATTCTTGTTTTCCTCGTAAAACCGAAGTAATGTCGTAGTAAATTTACGAGGAATGTTTTTCCTAGTAAAATTCCCTAGTAAACTCTTAGTTTTTTTGTCGTGTAAATTCAACGCTCCATTGTATATGGTCTTATAATAAGACTAGCTATTTTGACTGTGAATGTGACTTTTCATTTCTTTCCGGTTTTTGGCTGTGACTGTGAACATGACTTCTCATTTCTTTTTTTGTTAAAATTATATACCCATCCATTATTTTTTATCTTCGTATACAAAAAAAAATCGTGAAATCAATCTAAATTTGCAATCACAGCATCAACAACCTCCTCTGTAGTAACACTAGTGTTCCTACATATTTGTCCTTGAGAGACAACCTGCTTCAGAGCGGTTTCAAGGCGGTTAGCGAATAAAGGAAGCAGAAAATATCTCAAAATCTGATAGATACCTTAAGGCTTACGTGAGGAAGAAGAAGAGGAATAAAGAGAAGTGAAGGCGTTGAAGTTGGAGGGAGATTTTAATAAAAGAAGTTTGAAAATAAGAGAAACCTTTGGAGTGAGAAGGAGGCTTTGCAGTTATAAGTCACAAGTTTAGGAAATACTTTAAATATGCTTTTGAATTCATTTTGGGGGTTTATGTTTTTATTTGTATTTGGCGAGATGAGCCTATACTGTACAATCGCTATGAGACTGATGGATTCGAAATTCTCGACATGAGAGTATTGTAGATTCCATACACAAAGCTTGATTACTTCTTATTGAATATACAAAGAGAGTTTACAGAGAGATATTGAATTCGAGATAGCTAAAACCTATCATTGGTGCGGTGAAACTGATTCGAACAAATCGCGATGACTTCACAGAGTTCGTCACTGTCGAGAGCTTCGATTCAGCTTGATTCAGCTGATACGGAGGTTTCAATGAAGAAGGAGGTCGAACTTCTCAACGAGTCGTACAAATTACTGATGAAGAAGACGGCGTAAAACAATCAACGGAACGATATGAGGTTTAGTACGGTGGAAGAAAGTTTGAAGGAGATTCTTCATCAGTTCGATAAACGTACGATGTTTTCGGAGGAAGACGATTGTCAAGATCGTAAGTCAGAGTTATCAGATCCATCACCTCAGGTACCGATTCGGAGCTGTGAACAAAGTTGGTCCAATAATTCGTTGGCATATTGATCTGGTGATTTGCATTTGACTAACCGTGACAAAATGTTAAATAAAGTTGAGATGCCAAGTTGTGATGGAAGTTTTGTTTCAGATTGGTTGATTGATGTGGAACATTTCTTTGATATTGGTCACTTTCATGAACATGAGAAGTTGGATTTGATTCCGTTTTGCATTGAAGGAAAACTTAAGAAGTGGTTTGCGTGGGTGCTTCGTCGTGGTGGTTTCAGAAGTTGGTTAGATTTCAAGCAACATGTTAATCTGCGGTTTACGGAATCTATTGACGAAGAACCTAGTACTCGTCTATTTTCCATCAAAATAACTGGTTCTATAGCAGACTATCTTTCGGAGTTTGAGGTGATGTCAGCTCAAGTACCTGGTGTGGAAGATGTGCATCTTAAACGCATATTATATAATGGTTTAACTGAGGATATGCAGAAAGTGATAAAGATGAAGGATCCACAGGGGCTTCCGAATTTCATTGCTGCAATCTTGAGAATGGATAAGAGTGCCTTTTGTCAGGTGGTGAGTCAAGTAGGAGATGCTGCCAATGCCGGTTATCGCAATGCTTAACATTCTAAGTCTATGAGGCCTGGTAATGGGAATAAATTTTGGGAGAAGCAGAAGTCTGAAGGGAGTCAAAATAAGGAAGACATCAATGATCAGAGACCTCGTTTGAAGTATACTGATGCAGATTCGGATGCTATGAGGAGGGACAAAGTGTGTTTTAAGTGCAAAGCTCCATGGTCACGAACTCACTTGTGTCTCAGCAAATAGCTACAGATTTTAACGGTGGTTAACGGTATTGAGATGAAAGTTTTGGAGTTGGATGAAGAGGATTAAGATAATGCGAAGTCAAATAAGTGAGAACATTATGTCTTAACTCTTTTTTGGTATTGATTCACCGAAGACAAAAAAATTTAGAGGATAAATTCATAACAAGGAATTGATCCTTATGATTGATAGTGTAGCCTCTCATAATTTCATTTCTCCAGATGTAGTACGCAAGTTACAGTTGAAAATTTCTGGTGATAGTAACTTGGACGTTTTATTGGGGAATGGCTTTACGGTGAAGGCATAAGGGTTGTGTAGAGATGTTCCTTTTCTACTGAACAGCGCAAATTTTGTTTCTACGTTCATTGCTTTGGAGTTAGGAAGTGTAGATGTGATTTTGGGCGTTCAATGGCTAGAAACATTGGGGAAATGTGAAGTGGATTGGAAACTGCAGGAATTTTTTTTCTTATACAATGGGTAATGTGTTACAATTTACGGTGATACAACACTCCATTGTACTAAGTTGTCTGTTAAGTCGTTGTCACCGGTTTATGGTGATATTCACCATGGAGACCAGGAAGCGATGACAGTGGTAGTACGGAAGTGCATGAGTTGTTGGTTGAACATAGATTTGAAGTGTTGTTGCAGCGGTTTGAAGATGTCTTTGCTATTCCTTTTTCTTTACCTCCTTAAAGAGGTCAAGAACATGCTATTAACTTGGTCCCTAGGGTATCAGTTATTTTGGTACATCTTTATCGCTACCCTCATGCCAGGAAAATAGAAATGGAGAAGATGGTGCAAGAGATTGTAGACGCAGGTATTATAAGACCTAATGTGAATCCTTTTTCTAACCCGGTATTATTGGTAAAGAAGAAATATGGTACCTTGCATTTCTGTGTTGACTATCTTGCTTTGAACAAGTCAACAATACCTGATAAATACCCTATTCCAGTGATTGATCAATTATTAGACGAGTTAAATGGGGCTGCAGTATTCTCCAAACTTGATCGTTGCTCATGATATCATCAGATGAGGATGGTAGAAGAAGATGTTAGAATACACCATTCAGGACAGTTGAGGGGCATTACGAGTTTCTTGTTATGCCATTTGGTTTAACAAATGCTCCTGCAACTTTCCAGGCTTTGATGAACAAGATTTTCAAGCTTTTTCTGCGTGATTTTGTTCTTGTCTTGTTTGATGATAGTTTGGTGTATAGCCATACTAAAGAAGTTCATGAAGAACATTTGGAGAAGGTGTTTGACAGTGTTGAGAGAACATTCATTATTTGCTACTTTTGGTGTTTCTCAAGTGGAGTACTTGGGGCACATCATGTCTTCTGTGGATGTGGCTACGGATGCAGTAAAGACGGAGGCAATAATGAAATGGCCTACCCCAAGAACTGTCAAGAAGTTGAGAGGCTTTCTCGGTCTTACAGGGTAGGCGGTTTTTGAAAGATTATGGAATGTTGGCTAGACCTTTAACATCATTGCTAAAGATTGATCAGTTTGTGTGGAGTCCTTTGGCTCAAGAGTTGTTTGATAAGCTGAAGAGTGCTATGGTTACTGCTCCGGTGTTAATCTTGCCAGACTTTCAGAAACGTTTTATTGTTGAAACTGATGCCTCTGGAGTAGGATTGGGGGCTGTGTTGATGCATCAGAATATACCAGTGGCTTTCTTTAGTCATGCTCTGACTCCACGAGAACAACTCAAGCCAGCTTATGAGAGAGAGTTAATGGCAGTGGTGATGGCTGTTAAGAAATGGAAGCATTACTTGCTTGGGAGACACTTTACAGTCCATACTGATCAACAAAGTATTAAATATTTGCTGGAGCAGAAGGAGGTGAATATAGAGTATCAAAAGTGGCTTACGAGACTGTTGGGGCTTGATTTTGACATTTTGTATAAGCCTGTGTGTGAGAATAAGGCTGTGGATGGCTTATCTCAGAGTATGTGACTAGCTTTGTTGCTGTTTACTGTGACAGTACCAACTGCTATTCAGTGGCAGGATTAATTTCTGGAGATTTAGAAGGACAGTGGAATTCAGTTACTTATCCAAAAACTACTTGAGAAGAATGGAGGATCAGAGGGAAAGTTGGTGGTGCATGATGGGAAGTTGTGGTCGAAGAAAAGATTGATGATTCCAAAAACTTCCAAGTTCATTTCTTTGATTTTGATAAAATGTCATGATAGCAAAACTAGGGGTCATTCTGGCGTAATGAAGACTATTAAACGGATTCATCGGTCTTTTGTTTGGGAAGGGTTGAAGAAAAAAGTGCAAGAATACATTGCAGCATGTCAAGTGTGTCAGATGCACAAGCATTCGACTCTCTCTCCTGCCGGGCTTTTGCAGCCTCTTCCAATACCTTTACACGTTTGGAAGGACATAAGTATGGATTTTGTAAAAGGTTTACCTTTATCTGGAGGAGTAAATGTGATTTTTGTGGTGGTGGATAGATTGAGTAAGTACGCATACTTTGTGGGTCTCAAGCATCTGTTTAATGCTTCTGATGTGGCCTCTAAATTTGTGAAAGAGATTGTGAAGCTTCACGATTTTCATAAGAGTATTGTGTCAGACCGTGATTGTGCGTTTCTAAGTGTTTTCTGAAGGGATTGTTTTTGTTTGGCATGATCAACTTTGAAGTATAGCACTTCCTTTCATCCTCAAACTGATGATCAGTCCGAGGTGGTGAATCATTGTCTCGAGACTAATTTGCGGTGTTTTGCTTCTGGCCACCCACGAACTTGGTCAAAGTTTTTGAGTTGGGCTGAATATTTGTTCAATACCTCATACCACACATATTGAAAATATCCCCTTTTCATGTTGTGTATGGTAGAGAACCTCCTGCGCTGTTACCATTTGAAGACGGTTTAACTAAAAACTTTGATTTGGAGGAATTGTTGAAGGAAAAAGACATGATGTTGGTAGCGTTGAAGTTTCATTTGGAGAGAGCTCAACAGTTGATGAAGAGTCAACCTGATAAGCATAGAAGGGATTTGGAGTTAATGTGGATGAGATGGTTTATCTGAAACTTCGGCCTTTTCGTCAGAACTCTGTGGCTCTGAGGTTTTGTCAGAAATTAACGGCCAAGTTTTATGGATAGTATCGAGTGATGGAACACATTGGGAAGGTATCATATCGGCTACAGTTGCCTGTTGGTTCCTGTGTACATGATGTCTTTCACGTGTCTCAGTTGAAGCGAGCTATTGGGAATCACGAGGTTGTTTCTGTTTTATCACCAGCGTGTTCTAGTGAAGTGTGTGACCCTGTTGTACTGGCTGATGTGTTAGCTAAGCGGTACACTGATAAGGGAAACTTGAAGTTGTTGGTGAATTGGGTGAGCAAATCGGCTGTTGATGACTCGTGGATGTTGGCATCGGAGTTCCTGGCAAACTTTCCTTCATTCAAGGCGGTTTTAAGGCGGTTAGTGAATAAAAGAAGCTGAAAATACCTCAGAATCATAACTGAAGAGAACAGTAATGCTACAGAATTGTCATCGTTTCCTATTAATCCAACTTGCTCAAACACAACATATTCACCAATAAAACATCCTCCATGCATAATAATTTCACCGTTGCCCCTTCCAGCAGCAATGTTTGCAATTAGATCCTTATAGAGATTTGGAGTTACAATGACGTCGAATTGATCCGGTGTCTCTACAAATCGCAAACAACAGTTATCAACAGATATTTTGTCTTAAGAGATGCTGGATACATCTTTGCAGCTTCTTGACAAGAATCCAAGAAGAAAGCATCAGCTAGTTTCATGAATTTCTCGTATGTTCTCTTGTTGTGCACTGCTATGACTTTCTTTCTCTTGTTCAGTTGAGCAAATTCGAAAACATACTTTGCGATACGGTCAGACCATAAATTTTTCATCGTCACCTGAAAGCTTTGGATAACACCAGGAATAACTTCGTGATCACACCCACCATATTGGCCTCCCGTGTTTTCTTTTATCATCACGATGTCAACGTTCTCGTCGTGACCATTCAAACTGAAGCACTTGACCATAGATGCAAAGAGGTTAAGCTGCTTCCTTGCAGCAGCACACAAGGAAGTCTTGAGTCTACGATTCAAGCACACTTTGTTATTTCTTATTGAGTCCACCACTTCCACAGCAAATGATTCATATTTTCCGTATGTCTCAAAGTAGACTGGAGCGTGCATTGCATCCATCACCCTCGTCGCCGCGTTAGTCACATTGCTGTGGATAACCGTGACGGGTCTAGGCTTGAAACTTGTGCATTGTTTCTAAATTCGAGAAGTGGCAGTGATCTACTGAGACTCTACAAGAGAGAGGACATTTTCTTCCTACAGCTGCAGTTATGGGTAAGACAAAGGTGATCCATAACATGATCTTTGAAAAGTGAAAAGCAATAATTAGTTTACAAACAAATCATTGAACACATGTCACAGAGTTGACTAATGCAAGAATAAGAACATGATGGAAACCATGTCTAAACCTTTCTACATTCCAATCAGATTAACTTATGATCATAGATATTTTATAAAAAACAAACAGTAGCAGCATATACAGTAGTTGAATTCGAGTGGTAAAGATGTAAATCCAATGGACAGAACTTCCTAGTAAATAAAACTCAAAGTCAGGACAAACAATATTAGAACATAATTATTCGGGACTTCTTATGACGGGTTTCTTAGGAGAATATAAGAAAAAAAAATTTAAAGTACTATTTTAAAAAACACTTTCTTAACTTTTTAATTAAAAGATAAGAAATAGTGTCTCAAGAAACTCGCATAATCATGCTCTTAAAAAAACTAGAGACACTTATACAGTACATCTGAGTGTAAGTTTATTTTACTTTCCAGCGTGGTCTGAATAAACCTAAGTAACAACTCATCTTTGCTTTCATACACCACCTGTAACAACCATTTATTTTTCACTTATGAAAAACAATATTCTGTACAAGTAATTGAGCAAGAAGTTGAAGGCTTTTTCCATGTCTAAACAGAGACTTAAGGTCTAATCTGTAGACTTTATTAATTTTTAAAAAAGACGCCAATAATGTCCAATATTAATACAATGCAGCCAGATCTTTGTTCCCATATAAGAGATTTTCCCCTCAGAAAGGACTAAATTAAAAACCTTCTGGACTGCGGGGAAGGTTTGGGTCACATTCTGCTCGACGACGACACTAGGATGAGGCCTTCCTTTTCTGCCATACATCTAAAAGATAGAAAGCAAAAAGTTTGATAAAAGCCACTAAGAGTTCTCTTTACCATTTTCCCACTTTCTTTTAAGAAAGAAAACAGACCAGAACAGAAAAAAGGTAAGAAACCAGAAAAAAATGGCACTGAGAATGTGGGCTTCCTCTACAGCAAACGCTCTCAAGCTTTCATCTTCTGCCTCCAAATCTCATCTCCTTCCACCTTTCTCCATCTCCAGATGCTTCTCCTCAGGTAAAAAAATAACAACTTCATCCTTATTGACATAACTGTGTGTTGCATTGCTCTTGTTTTAAGACTCATTATCTTAAAAGTATTGGTTGATTTTTTGGGTTTGAAGTGTTGGAAGGTTTTAAGTATGCAAATTCACATGAGTGGGTGAAACATGAAGGCTCAGTGGCTACTATTGGCATCAGTGACCATGCCCAGGTATCAAAAAAACAAAGCTCATCAGAACTAGTTTATATCAGATAAATGAGATAGAGAGAGAGACTATATCAATGTTTGATGATTTGCAGGATCATTTAGGAGAAGTTGTGTTTGTGGAGCTGCCTGAAGAAAAAAGTTCAGTGACCAAAGCAAATAACTTTGGAGCTGTGGAGAGTGTCAAGGCCACAAGTGAGATAATATCTCCAATCTCCGGTGAAGTCATTGAGGTCAACACAAAGCTCGCCGATTCACCTGGCCTGGTAAGTTTTTTTTTCATTTGAACAGTTAACTAAGTGTGTGGTGTGGAGCGTATCAAAACCTATATGTTGTTTTTTTCATTTGTGTTAGATCAACTCAAGCCGTATCAAAACCTATATGTTGTTTTTTTCATTTGTGTTAGATCAACTCAAGCCCTTATGAAGATGGTTGGATGATAAAGGTGAAACCAAGCAACCCCGCAGAGTTGGAATCCTTGATGGGTCCAAAGGAATACACCAAGTTCTGCGAAGAGGAAGACGCTGCTCACTAGCGGATTCTTCACCTACAGTTTCGATCTTTTCACTTGTCAATGTTTCCTATCTCTGTATCAGATTTGTATCTCTGTAATACTAATTTGGTTAAAGATCATTCAGTGACTCACAATAAAGCTTTTAACTTTTAAATAACACAAAGAAAACTTTAATTGATTTTCAATCATATTGTTGAGAAGAGAAAAAACATTAACATATCACAAGGGTCTAACTTTCAAACAAAACCCAAGTCGGTATGCATGAAAGGAAAAGACTTTGATCTGTACAATTACTCCTATCAGACAGCTACAGCCGGTGAAGGAGAAGGTGAAGGTGACTCGTCGTAGGAGATGGAAATCAACTCTGACCTGAGCTTTTCCGCATCTTCAGAGTTTCTTTTAGTGACGACTCCGTTTGTTATAGTGCTGACGACAGGTCTCACATCTGAGGACGTTAGAGACTCTTCAACCTCCTCCGGTGAAGTGTAGGAGATGGCGATGAGAGACTCGCGAGCTTGTTCTTGAGAGATATCGTGACTCGGTTGTTCCATCAAACAATCAATGACTTTACGCGCACGCTTTCTGCAGATTTGTAGCAGAGGAACAAAACCCATCTTTACATTGTTTTCGACAACCAATGTATATAGAAAACACAATTTACATTACACGATAGTTGAAAACCCAAAGCTAAGTAGAAAGTATTGACCAAGCGAAATGAAGAAATTACATAGAATCTTAAGACAGAACATATGTTAAAAGGTTAGAGATTTACATTTCACATAACGTATCAATCAATATCACTAACAAACAAATCGTATAAACTAAACCCAGAAACAAAACCCTTAAACTCCCTGACCGAGTTAAAAATTAAACCTCCAAAATAAAGTCAACGTGATTTCTATTTTTTTTTTCGCTTTTTTTTTTTGCATGCGATTTTCTCGGATGGAATCAGTAAATCAAAACATGTTAAAAACCAACGAATTATCTAAATTATATCTTTATCTCCGAACAAATCTCTCCTTGTTCCTCTCGAAATTTCCGAAGAAAAAAAATTAAACCAAAAAATTCGATACAATTGTAGGACAGAAGTAAGAGAGGAAGACAAACAGAAAATGAGATCGATGAATCCGAGGAAGGGCGAAGGGGACGGAGGAAGAGAGAAACGTACCTCTTTGATTCGTACTACGGCAATTCTTAACGTAGACAGAATTAGATAACTGGTTTTTGGTTTTTATTGCCCATTTTTATATTCCACGTTTTTTTTTGACCAAATAATGTTCTTTGCCAGCTAATTCCCACGTCGATAAACTTTATACAGATACCAAGTGGTTTTTTTTTTTTTTTGAATAAAGCAAGTGGGGTTTTATTCTAGATTTTAGCATTCAATCTTTTTTTTTTTTTGATCAATGCATTCACATCTTTTTATCAATAGACTTTTCTGGATAACTAGTTTGATTTTAGCAATACTATTCTTTGACACGCTATATTTTCTCATTTATTTCCCCGTTTGTTACCATTCTTTTTTTCTTTGGAAATGATTATAATTCATAATAAAATTACTATACATTTAATATTTTAGTTAGATTTTGATGTGTTTAGGAAAAATTTGGATAAGTGAGAATTCACAATGGTTATTATAGGATAAGTGGAAAATTTACAATCTATCTATATATATATATAAAGAATATATACATATATAAAGAAAAGTTTCTTTTTTTAAAAAAATGCCAAATCATCAAATTGCTCAACGTCAGCGTGACACATGTCCTTTATTATTAAACGCTACGTATTAATAACACACTGACGATAAATATGGACTTCGCTATTGTGTTGGGCTTTACTCTTGCCTTAATGAAATTAGCCCGATGGTGAGTAGTCTTAATTTTCTCTGTACGCGTCGAGTCGAATGTGTTAGGGTTCTTCCTATTCTATTATATTCGTCATGTTATTCGAGAGATTGTGTTCCTGAAGTCGGCGTCATCATTCTGTTCGTAGGATTCTGATCGCGTACGTTGATATCCTTTTACATCAACCGAAACAAACCCACTTAAAGATTCCTCGAATTAAACATCTTCTTATCTACTATAGCCACGATCTTTACTGAACTTCTCTTTTGCGACGGTGAATCTGCAGGTATAAAAAGGTTAGCCCTCTTCCCTTGAACATCATCATCTAGATCTGTATAAACACCAAAGCTAAGTTAATTTTTTGTATAGTGGCTAACTCCTCCTTGCTGATTTGAAGTCCGGCCGCTGCTCGGCCATTGCTCATATTCAAGTAAAAATCTGATGGATATGATCTCGGCCGACCCAAACCCGATTCTTGCACACCACTTCTTTTTCTGCCTTTTTCACGGTGTCTCAGCCGTCTCCTAGCTGCATCGGCGGATTCGCATTTTCACTATCAAATGTCGTCTGGGGAGAAGAAAATCCAAGCCAACCATGTTGTTGCCTATCTACAAATAATCCTCCTAAGGCCTATATCATGCTGCAAATTTAGAGACATCAAAGGTGGTGCTTCTCTTTCCTCTGTGTATGCACTTGAATTTGCAATATGAGGAATTAAAAATGCTTTTTTGTGTGTGTTGTTGTTCTATGTAATCAGAAAAAACAAAGTTGTGAGCAAGTAGAGGAAAACGATCCACTTATTAGTTCTTCTTCTTCTTTAATGTAGTTGAACACAGTTTTGTATGTTAAAATGACTTTTGCGACCAGTTTTATACACACAACTTGCAAAGAGTGTTCAAGAATTAGCTGCCACCTTGGATCATGTTAAGTTTTCTCTTATTATCTGCCTTTGAATGACTTTTCTGGTGAAAAATAATATATGAATTTATCTGTCCATTGAAAGAAATTTATTTGTATGAGGGTTAACTGATTCTCATAACCTTTATAATATCTCAAAGTTTTCTATTTCTTAATCTTTCTTCTGATAACTAAATAAAGAAAATGATTGTCAGCTTGTCTTTATTGAAGAAAATGTATGGCCCAAGGTTGCAGTCATGGAAGAAGGGATGCCTGCTACTTTTATGCTGCAGCAGTTTCTATAGGTCCTTACATGGGAACTTTATTGTAGAATGATGAAGGAAAATGGGTCTTCCAAACCGGATTACTGAAAATTTCGTTTAGGTCGATAGAAACAAACATTTATGTAAAGGTATGTTACAATGATTTGCTTTCTAATACATAAATATATGTTCAAATGGCAGATTCAAACTTTCTTAGTAGGCAAGTGTTGGTAAATGTTCTTTTAGGGTCTCAAGAATTTGAATTTCAGGCGGAAAGTGAGGGGTTTCAGGTGGAATATAGAGAATCTGATTTGAAAAGCTCTTATATGTTCGACTCTCTTTGTTACTCCTTTCTCCTTTTTGTTATCTTTATTAGTTTTTTTAGCTTAAACAAACCCAATAGTACTAAAATATTCCCTCAGATCAAGCTATCAAATTCTCCAATGCGTTTGAATTATTCTTGCAGATATCAGGTTCTTCGAAATCAGATTTCAGTAAAAGACGTTAGATCCGGCGAGCACTGAAGGAGTTATAAACGGATGTTTGATATGCCAGACGATGGAACTATGACAGATCGTTAACGACTGATGTAAATGGAATGCAATGATCATGTCTTTTTTTTTCTTTTGGTCAACGAAATGATCTTATCATACTTTGAAATTTGTTTTTTTGGGCTTTTTTTTTAAATGAAAAACAAATATGTCCGACAATATATAGAAACTTGAAAATTCGTCTTCACATTTTTGATCTTTTTGTCATTAACGTCTACACATTTACTTTGATGTCGTGAATTACTCTGTTATGTTACCAATTATGAAATTTTTAAGTGGTCATATAATCATTGAATGCAGTCACTAATAGCTTAATAATAATTTTAGCATTATATAATTATAAATAACAATCAGTTATTTCGATGTAGTGGTAATATATATAGTTAATTGTTAATATATAATAAATCAATTACATTTAATGGGGTTAATGTTAAAAATTATTTTCTAAAAATAAACCAATATATTTTAATCTTCAAATCATAATTATTTATTAGGATAGTATATTTTATTTGGATTAAAAATGTAATAACATATACAAACTCCAAAAAACATGTATAACAATTAGTATTAGGCTTTTGTGTTGCAACATATCAAAAGAATTATCTATGTTTATGTGTTAAATCCAATTGATTAGAACTTTTTAAATTACATTCTACTTGCTTTCAAAATTAAACCACAACAAAAATCAAGAATAATTACATTTTCCTGAATTGTTTTAACAGTAAAATAAATATGTAATTAATAAAGAGAAAAATAATGAAAATTGTTATAGAAAATAGTGAAAATTAAATACTTTACGAAATTTTCATTTAACTGGTTTTAGTATAAAATAAATATGTTTTTGTAATTATTGTAAACACCGAATGTAGGGTTATTGTATTCATGATGAGAAAATTAAAATATTTTGTAATTTGATAAAAAATTGAATTATAATTTTAAAATTGTCATGAAAATATAAATATGTCTTTATATAATCCAACAAAGACACAATATAAAATAGTCTGAGAACAAACAAAGAAAGCATAAATGAAATTAGATAATTTATATTTATGAATAAACTAAAATATCTATAAGGACATAATAGAAATAGAATATAACTTTATTAGTAATTACAATAAGAAAACTTACGTTGGAAAAAGATGATATAATTTTTAAACAACTTAAAAATATTGATCCACACATAATATAAAACAAAATCCTTTAAAAACAAAATTTAAAATAAAAATATTGATCCACACAAATAGTTTTTAAAAATTCATTTAAAAACAAAAAAATTCAAATACAATGAATCAATTCGCGCGGACTTACCCTAGATACATCAAATCATTCCCCCACGGTATGACACATGTCCATATCTTTTGCTACTACGGTTTGTAAACGTCTTCTTTTTGTCTGGGCTGGGTCTTCTTTCCTTTCAACTAAAGTGTGGGTCTTACAGTTATCATTTACGGCACATGACTTTGTGGTTTATTGATGTGATGCAAGAGGATCTTGCATTGACATGATTTTATTTTGTGACTTAAGTTTTAACTTACATTTTTGGTTCAAATTTACTTTTTATGATACATCTATCACTCTTAGAAGCTAATTTAATCATTCAGAACACTCTTATGTAATACATCTATCATTTTCTTATAAACAAAAAGGATCCAACCTCCAAACTATTAACACCAAACAAAACAAAGACGAGGTAAAATATAGGCAGACACATTTGTCGCACTATAAACCTCTGCATAAGTATGTATTAATTTGGTGGCAAAATTATTATAATTTATAAATTTAATTTGAGTTAGCCAAGCATTATTATAAGTAAAACAAGTCAGCTAACAAAGTTATGAATAACCTCCAAACTATTAACACCAAACAAAACAAAGACGAGGTAAAATATAGGCAGACACATTTGTCGCACTATAAACCTCTGCATAAGTATGTATTAATTTGGTGGCAAAATTATTATAATTTATAAATTTAATTTGAGTTAGCCAAGCATTATTATAAGTAAAACAAGTCAACTAACAAAGTTATGAATAATGCCTTCCATGTTTAAACTTTAGCTCGCTGATCATTTTTAAAATATTTAGCTGATTTTGGCAACTGGAAAAGAAATGACACACTTAGGATAAGGATGTGCAAAACATAAACCGCTAATTAATAGTGTATAGTAAAAAAATTAATCTGGAAACTTTTCCTACGATTGCCAGCATAAACGCACAAACCATGAAAACATATTACAAATCAATACCAGACATATTAAGCTGTAAATAATAACAAACAACAAGTCTTATGCATATACAAGCACTACAAGAAAACATGAAATTACCGACTGCAAGTTGCGACCGATTGTGTTCAGTCGCAAAATATTGTGACTGAATTGTGACTGTTTTGCGACTGTTTTGTGACTACTGCGTATTAGTCGCAAATCAATCTTTAATATGCAACTAAATGTTGCAGTTACAAAATAGTCGCTAATTAGCGACTGTTGTATGACAACATACTATGGTCGGTAGCTTGTAGTCGCAAATCAGTCGCTAATTAACGACTATCTTACGACTACTTACTAAATGTAGGGTAAAAAATAAGCAGTCGCAAAACAGTTGTTAATTTTTTTTTTTAACGCTGATAATTGAACAAAGTTTGAGGACCACAAAATAATAAACAAGAAACAGGAAAATGAGATGTCAGTAGACACCATCATAAGAGCAAAAACACGATATATAAGAAGTATAGATTACTACTCCCTAACTTACTGAGCCTCCAAAACAAGAAGGTGATGAAGCCACGATGGAGCATTCTGAGCGATATACGACTGATGGCGCCTATCCCGACTCACACTGATAGCAATGGCCGCTGCGGCTTCATTACGTTCTGGAAGAGAATGATCTAGTCTCCATGAATCAATTCTTGTAAGTAGCCAGAAGATGCTGTGACGAATGTGGCTGAAACTAGGGTGTGCCATTGGACAAGTAATAGCGTCATGTAGGCACTCTGAGGAAGTCTCAAAGATAATATTCGAGAAGTGTAGATTGTGCAAACATTCTACTGCCCAGAAGAGCGCCCACAGATCGGCATCTGTCTTTGTGCGCATGTAAGAATAGGCCCGGCGACTATGCATGATTGTGCGTCCTTTTTCATCACGAAGAATCCAGGAAGCACCACTCGGCTGGTTTGAATTTATCCAAGAGGATCCCACATTACATTTTAGGGACCCAGTAGGGGGTTTTATCCATCCAATTTTTTCAGCACCATTATCATCCACTTGATCCGTCGAACCAGTAAATGTATCAAACCACGTGTGTTCTTCTTCATATGAATGCGACTACAGGTAATCGATCACAATATGTAGTCGCAAAACAGTCACTAATTACTCTATACCCTAAAGTAAAATATATTCTTATGATCTATACCCTAAACCCAAAATTTAAACCTATAAATAAAACTATAAAATATAATCTTCTCAATCTTATAATATAAATCAAACTTAGTTTCTAAATATCTTTTAAAAAAATTATACAAACAAAATTTAATCATTATATAAACTTCATATATACTATATAGGGATATACCTTATATTTTCATTTAGTATTTTACATTTAAGATACCTTATATTAAAACCTTATTTTCTAACAAAATGTTTTCATTTAATATTTTAACTTTAACATTATAAATCAAATCTTATTTCTCATACTCTTTTTTGGTCAAATTTATTTTTCATACTCTTAATCTTAAATATAACCATAGATCTTTTAAAATCTAAACTCCAAATTTTATATATTCTAAACTCCTAATTATTGAACTTTTAAAATATATAAATCATATCATAGTTTTCAAACTCCAAATTTTAGACCTAGCCGTATTTAACTAACACCAAACCCAAACTTTATATTTTCGAAACTTCGACCATCACTCCCTCCCTATACACAACAATAAAGTTGGACAGTACAAACAATAAAGTTATACACAGACTTTTAAAATTTATTTATTTTTCTTTACTGCTCACATCCTCTCTCTTCCTATTGGTTAAGGAAGTGTTGGTGTGGATTGACAATTTTAACCATTAGATTAAATGTTATAAAGGGTCCAGATTAAATGTGTTGGTGTTTCTTTCTCTATCTCTTTGTCTCCTTCTCTGTCGAAGGTCAGAAGAAAATTCCAAACTTCTCTTTGTCGTTTATGTGATTTTTTGTCTCAGATTTTTCGATTCCTTAGATTTTTGTTGTTTATTTGACTGATATGACTCTTGCTTTGTATTACTTCCAGAGTTGGATTAGATCTCTTTGTCGCTGCTCAAGCTCCTAAAGTTCCCACGAGAGAGACGAGCTTGGACATTGAACAAGAAAACGAGACGAATGGAGAACGGGGACGGAGGATTCGGAGAGGAGACGGAGTGAAGAAGCTGGATGACGACGGCTGGTTCTGCGAGGAAGAGGGAGACGATGATGGGTTCAGCTAGATCTGGAAGAAGCTGGAGGAGAGGAGGCTTAATGGGGAAGACGATGACGGCGCCTGGGCGGATTAGGTTTAATTAGTTTTTTTCTTTGTTTATTTGTATTTATATATTGATGTATCTGTGTACTTCTTTTTGTCAACTGTAGGTATATTTATGTATGTATTTTTGGAATGTATATCGAATATATATTTTATAAATAAAATTTACAAATCATTAAAATAAGATTTCGTAATAACTACAGAATAATAGTGAAATTATCAATCAAAAACTAATATTTAGCAATTTTGTTTAATATAAAATATATTTTGCGACTTATCTATGACCACAACTATCCTATCCGGTCATTATGTGGTCGCCACTTAGTCATAAAATTTAGTGACTATTTTGCTACTGTTTTTCGACCAGTAATAGTAGTCATAAGTTAGTCGCTAATTAGTCATAAAATAGCGACTGATTAGCTACTAATAATTTTAGCTACACGTGATATTGTGACTACGTGATTCAGTCGCAAAATAGTCTTAAACACGTGTTTTGTGACTGATTAGCTACTATTTTTGCTGTCGGAAATTACATGTTTTCTTGTAGTGAAGTTCGCTGCTGAAAGCTATCAAAAATATAGTTCTATATATCGCACGAAATTCAACCATTTCAACATTCTAAAATCAAATCATTTTAGCCAAAAACTTAATAAAATAAAAATGGCAATCACGAAAATAATAATTCAGACAACATATATAATCAAATATTTCCAAATAAAAACATTTCTTATACCAAATATACTTACTTCTTGTGTAAAACGTGGACCAACTCCAACGTTAGTAGTAAATAAATTTTGATTTGTCTATTTCTTGAAAAGTGAATTCAAACTGACGATGTTATGGCTATATATTTGTTTTAGTATTCTATGGTATGTTTTTTGGTTTAACTTTAAAATGTTATAAAATATATAGAAGTGATAGTATAGAAACAACATGGAGATTATTTCAAACCTTCACAACATATCAATGTTATAACTCTTTAATATAGAAATAACTATTGTGGATAAGCCAAATATATCCTACCACATATAATTCTTCCTTATCTGAAACTTTATATATATAAAAAAATTATCATATGTATCTCTTGCAAATCTACATCTAAAACACAAACCAAAAAATCATAAAAAATAGCTTAAATTACAAATAAATTATATCCCGCCCGTAGGGTGGGACAACCCTAGTATAGAAGAAAGATAGGAAATTGGTTTTCAATGCAGGTGATTTGTTGAGTTTATCTTACTTATTTAGTTTTATTTACTTTTAAATCATCAAATCTAACTAATCATGATGTATCTTAATTTTTAAAAAATAAATTTTATATCAAAATTTTACTATTATTACCAGTTATAATTTAGCTTAATTTATAAAGTAATGAAATGCATATTAGGCAAATTTTACATCTTTATATTTAAGCAGTGAATCTATAAAATGAAAAAGCTGTCCATAATATAAAATAAATTAGATTATGAGCAATTCTCTCAAATAGAAATTCTCAAAATTTTATCACAAAATAGACCTCAAAAACTAAAATGACCAAAATAACATTTTTTATTTTGAAAACTTTAAGGATTTTGTTTTAAAAAAAAAATTAAAATCATATCCCCAAAACTCCACTCTTCAACTCTAAACAAAAAAGGGTACGATTAGTTAACTCAAATGATATAAGTGTATATTTACGTATTTTATAAAACATTTAAGTTTATTGTGGTCATTTTTATTTGTAAGATCTATATTTGTGACAAAAATTCTTTTAGGTCTATTCTAAGAAATTTCTCTTAGATTATTGTAGGTAAAATTTATTACTATTAAGATATTAATTTTAACATGCTTTTAAAAAATCTATAGATAATTTTTTTATTATATTAGGTAATTTTATAAACTATTTAAAACACACATAAATTTTATTACCTATTAAATTTCACAGTATACTTTAAAATATTTAAATGTTCCGGTTTAAAATATTATATCCAATATATTAAAGCTACAATCAACTTAAATACAAAAAAAAAACTAGGTGATGCTCCCTTACATATACACGGGTATAAATACTATTAAAGTAAATATATTTTAATAATTATTTAGTTTTTTTTACAATTATTTTGTACTTTATATGTATTATATGTATTATTTATTATCAATAATACTATGTTATTTTAATTAGATATGTGATTTTGGATATATAGTATCTAGTTGGTTTGGTTATTATTTAGGCATATTAGACTGCATATTCATCTCCAAGTTTTTTATTTTTTTTTTTTGATGAAATGTGAAATTTATTGATCATGTAAAAAGAATAGGGCTTTACAAAGACTAAAGAAGCCTAGAGATAAAAATTACAAATCTGAAAGAATAGTTTTACCTCCACTATTAAGCTGTAACTTCAAAGCAACGACATCTCAAATCAGCCAGCTTATGATCCGCCTTATATTGAAGCGAAGTTTCCTATTCCTCATCCCCTTATCGATCAACCCCACTACCTACTCAACAGTGTGAAACCCTGTATTATGGTGCCTCTCATTTCTTTCCCTCCACAAGTAGTAGATACATGATTGAAACAACATTTTTAACCAGGATCTTACTCCATGCTTGTGTGATTTTTTCTACAAACAATCTGTAGTGTTGCCAGCCAATCTTGATTTGTCCTATGGCCACTCAATCTATTCGCAAGTGTATCCCTTACCGTGAAGGAGAATGGACAAGCAAAGAACACATGATCTCTTGTCTCATCTCTCTCACCACAAAGGACACATCCCTGATGCCAGCCCCCATGCCCTCATTCTATCTCCCGTTGATAATCTGTTTTTCACTACCAACCAGACTATAAAAGAAAACCTCGGCTCTGCTTGAGGAAACCACACTCCTTTACTCCAAAAAACAGTGTTCTTCCTCTCCCTAATTTGGTCCCACGTCTTAGTAGAAGAGAAATTAGGCTTGTAGTCATCCTCAGAATGTTTCCAGAGCACAATGTCCCTTCCATGAGATATATGAGGGACCGGTGAGTTGTGAATGCGCTCATAAAGATCATGATAATATCGGCCTATATTACCTCTGATGTTCCAGCCATCCTGCAAAACAGCATCACACACTCGAGCAGAGCGAGCCACACCTAGGTGACAAGTACCTACTTCTCTCGTGATGTCGATAAGCCTTTCTTGCTGTAGCCAGTCATCAAACCAAAAGAAAGCAGTCCTTCCATCATTTATCTCAAAGCGAATAAATTGATACACTTATGTTCTTAACTTCAAAAGCTTCCTCCAGATCCATGAACCCTTTCCATTTAGCTTAACATCCCAAAAAGATTTCTGACGCAGCAAGTATTGCTGAATCCAAGAAACCCATAGAGAACGATCATTTGAAAAAAAAAATCCTCCATTAAGCTCATAGCAAACACCCTTGATGAATCCCTAAGCTTACGAATACCCAGACCTCCTTATTCTTTAGGACAACACAGATCCTTCCATGCAACCTTAGCTTTGTGGGTCTGATTAGCTACATAACCCTTCGATTTCATCCAAACAAGCCTTAGCAAGAATAAAAGCTTGACTCCAAAAATTGACAATACCTGAGATAACTGATTTGATCAACTGAATTCTCCCAGCATAAGATAAACACTTATTCCTCCAAGATAGCATTCTTCCCCGAATCTTATCAACCAACAGTTCATAATCCTGCCTCGATAAGGCCTTAGTAGTTAGGGGCATACACAAATATCTAACGGGAAAATTTTCAACATTAATCCCAATGCTCTCAGCCTCACTGATTAGTGGAGAGATATTATGACCCGTAGCAAAGATTGATGATTTTGTAGCAATAATGTAGAGCCCTGAAATCCTAACAAACTGCTCCATAACCTGCATCACAACATGAAGCGATCTAACCGATCCATCTGTAAATACTATGATGTCATCCGCGAAGCTAACGTGTGTAAGTTTCACTTCACGGCACTGAGGATGATAACCAAAATGGTGGGTTTCCGCTGCCTTGTTAAGCATCTTTGAGAGGACATTATTCAAGAGGTCGTAGAGGTAGGGAGATAGTGAGCGACCCTGACGGATTCCACAAGCATTGGTAAAGAACCCTTCTAAGCTCCCATTAACCATCACCGAGAAAGCAGCAGTAGATATACAAACCCGTATGCAGAGAATGAATTGAGCCGGTAAGCCCATAGCCTTCAATACCGAGGTAATGAAAGACCATTTGACCGTATCAAATGCCTTAGAGATAACAAATTTCATCGTCGCTCTTTTAGATTGAGATTTTCGGTAATACCCATTTACCAGCTCCGAAGCAAGAATAACATTCTCCAATAGCAGCCTTCCTTTGATGAAGCAGTTTGATTCGGTTCTATAGCCTCTGGAAGGACCTTCTTGAGCCGTCTAGCTAGAACTATAGATATGAACTTATAAATCAGATTGCAGCAAGACACAGGTCTGTAATCCTTCATAGACTGAGCCTCCTCTGATTTAGGAACTAGAGAAAGGATCGTTGCATTGATTCCTGTTGGCAGGCACCCAAATAAGAAGAATGATTAGACTGCAATGATGAATTCATCCCCAATAATAGGACAAGCCGCAACAAAAAACTCCTTTGTAAACCCATCCAGCCCAGAAACTTAATCATTTGGCAAAGCATGGAGAGCAGACATGATTTCGGCACCTAATACTGGGGCTACAAGACCTGCGCCAGTACCAGCATCACAACAATGATACGTTAGCAGATCCTGAATCATAAGATAAGAGTCCTCCTCATTACCCTGGTCTTGGACCTGGAGAAAACGCTGGAAATGCAAGACCACTTCCTACTTTATATCATATAGCTTAGTCAATATTTTTTTCTTTAAATGATTAAAGTTTTGATAAATTTTATTATTTGCATTTAGTTTGGTTGCTATTTTATATTTTCAAATATATAGTTTAATAATTTTATATATAATTTACTCATAGAAGAAAATAATTTGATGTATAAGAAAAAAATTATTTGTTTCAATAAATTTATATATTTAATAAGTTGCATTTATCTGTTTACGAAATAAATTGTATTTGAGTTATGTAATATTTGATTTAATATCTCTAATTGTATTCAGTATATATATATATATATATATATACATATATATATACATATATATATATATATATATATATATATATATATATCTAGATATATCTAATGTTATTTAAGAAACTTTAAAGGAAATATATAAATTTTAACATCAAAACTATTTTTGTGCATTTTCCCTTTTAATGAAATCATATTATATATAATTTATATTTTTATTTATAAACTTTATAAGTGTTTCCTTCAATTATTTTTTATTTGTACGCAAATAATAAATTTCAATAAATTATGACTCAAAGTAAAATGAATACTAACCGATCTATTCGAGGACGGAATGACAGCTTACCAACGGACTCACTGCCTTAAGGACTTAGGTTGATAATGCCTTCGGCAAAGTTCTGCTAGTTTGATTTTCACAAGAAAATAAGTGTGGTTTAAGCATATTATCTTTAGTAAATGAAAGTGATTTAGATCAAAGCATGCATCTTCTTCTGCAACTAAAAAAAAAATTAATTCAAGAGAAATAATGTAAAATATTACAACATTTAATCAAGAAATATCTCATGATCATCTTCCTCATATTAGTCCAGAAAATATATATCAAATATGAACTTTTGATTTTAAAACTGCATATTCTATTAAATAATATGAAAAACTATATCATTACAAAATAAATTTGAAGAAATTAAATTACTATCTTCTATGGCTCTAGAAAAATATAGAAGAAAAAACTTTAACTATATTCATTTTGGATTAATACAAATAGCAATCAAACATTTGTCTAGGATAGGGATTGACTCTCTAATACTTATGTTATAAAGAGATAAAACTTTACTAAGATTTGAAGACTCTTTATTAGGAATTATCCAAACAAATTTATATAATGGAGCTGTATATTTTAACTGTTCTCCAAATTTTCAAGTAAGTTTACATGATCCAACAATATTTAATACCTAAGTTTTAAATGTACACTTACCAGAAATTAAATTCCAGCAAGAAAGACATGGCTATATATTATTGTATAGAATATATTTTAAGCAATCTACATCAGATTTTAATCCTAGATGTTTATAATAAGATGATAAAGGAAAAATGACAATACTAGCAGTACATAGTAAAAATACTCCACATCTACTTATACTTCTAAGCAACTAAAATGGACAAAAAATACTATCCCTGACCAATGGAAAATTGATATTACACAACCACTAAGAAATTTTGAACAAAAAACTATTACTAGTATAACTGAACAAACGGATGGTAGAATATTATTAAAATTTGGATTCTTTAGAGAACCATCCTCATTAAGAGTTAGTTCTTTTTACCCAAGATCTTTTTTCTGATTATAGAACAGGTAGACATGTAAAGCTAGTACTGAATCAGATGAAAATGTGGAACAAATTTTGAATAGAAATCAAGAAAAAACTCCAATTAATTTTGAAGAACCAATTTCTGAACCTATTAAAAAATCAGAAGTAGAATCTAGCTTTCCCATTTCTCCAACACCCTCAGATTTTAAATTTATAAACATTATTTCAAAATGTTTTGAAATTGATAAACAATACCAAAAAGAAGATTTTTTATCTGATAAGAATAAAAATAAAAGACAATGGTATTTTAAAACATTTACTAAAGAAAAAACTATTAGTTACAGAGAAAACTGGTATGATCAGATGAATAAAATAGAGACTAATATTCCATTTTTTACATGGTTTGAAACGTATTCCCAAGAAAATAAAATAGAATAAAAATGAATCAGTTAACACTACTTCAACTTTGTATAATACTTGGGAAATGACCAATGGAGAAAAACTTAAATCAGTTCATCAACTTTTAAAAGATATAAATTATATACATCCCAAAGACAAGTAATAGCTACTCCATTTAAAACTGGAGCAAATAGAGATGATAAAGATATGGTAAATATGGCAGATATAAAAATAGTTTACGAACAAAATAATTATCAAAGTCAAATACTTCATACTATTTCCCGACAAATAAATCATGTAGATAACAAATTAGACGAAGATGATCTAAAAACTAATTATCAGACCCTAACACATCCTTTTAGTTCTATTGTAACACCTCTTTTTAAACCTTTAACTAAATCAAATTTCCAGAAAATGAAAGTTTAAAATCTATTTCTAGTAGACTAGAGCAACTAGATAAAAATAAAGGTATAAATAATATTGACGAAAATAGTCAGATAGAAACTGGTGAAGAAATAGAAATCAATCATATAAAAATAAATTTTCAACCATCAAAAAACCATATTATCCTAGATACTCACCACCTGACCTATTATTTGAAGAACACCATATATTTCCAACCGCAAACTTTTGCACAAGAGAAGGTATATATGAATGGAACATAGATGGTAGATCAGAATATGAGATGATGAATTTATTTCCATAAATGGGAATTGCTGGCTTGACCTATAAAGCTAAAGGCTTGACAGACAAACAAGCATGTCTCCTCTTAATTGGTGTGATAATGCATTAGATAATTTATCTCAAGAGGCTATAATAAACCAAGTTGAAACTAGAAGTAGAAAACGAGGATGGACTTTTAAGAAGAAAAAGTTCAAAATGCTATAGAAGTATTGTTACACACAATGATCATGCATTATGTAGGACACCCTACTGAAGAACTAACTAGTAAAAATCTAGTATTAACAAATCTAGTTTCAAAAAAAAAAAAAAAAAACAAAAAAAAAAACAAATCTAGATGTCCAACCTTAAGAGATTTTAAATGGTATAAAGATATATTTCTGATTAATATATTTCAAATAAATGATTGTAATCAGCCTTACTGGAAAGAAAAGTTTATATCTGGATTACCTTCTTTTTTTGCCGAAAGACAAATAGGTAAATTAAAATAATTTCTGGAGGTCAATCAATTCCATGGGATTCTATAACTTATGGTCACTTGTTCGCATTCGTTAAAAAAGAAGGATTACAAATATGTCAAAATCATAAAGATAAACAACAAACTAGTAAATTTAACAATCGGTGAAACTATGGGCTCATTTTGTGAGCAATATGGTTACCAACATCTTACTCCATCCTCTCGAGAAAAAAAAAAGCTCACAAACATAAAAACTTTATATCCTCACGACCATATGATAGAAACAAAAAATATGATAGAAACAAAAAATATTCAAGAAAATATTCTAACCCTTACTACATGAAATAAAACACCTAAAAACCCAGCTAAAAGGAAAAAAAATTGTTTGTTGGAATTGCAAACGTCCTCGACATAAATCAACTGAATGCAAAATGAAAAGAAAAATTAGTGAAATTTTTCATAATCAACAAGATATTAGAAAAAAACTAAAAAAACTACTTCGTTCAGAATCAGAAAAGTTTGGAGAATCTAGTAACGAACCTTCCCTAGATATTATAGAAGATCAAAGTGAAACATCATCTGAAGATTCTCAGAATTGTTTGGATGACATTTGCAACTGTAAAACAATAAACGTAATTACTAAGGATATAGATAAACAATTTTTAATAAATATATTTATAAAATAAATGATCCATAAACCAAAAAGGAAAATTTTATAAAACTAAAAGATATTGTACATATAGAAAACCAACTTTCTACTTCACAACCTTTAAGTCCTAGTAAAATATTGGAAAAATATATTTTTTACAAATATTTGCTTTTGGTAGTTTATAGTTTACCTTTAAAATAGTTATATTTGCTCCACTAAGTTTCTCATAAGTTTTTTATAATATTTGGTTGGAACTATTCCTTCTCTAATACAGTTGTAATCTGCGCATGTGTCTAGTAATGATGCTATTTCTATTTTAAAATCATAACGTATATGTAAAATGATTTTTGTATACCATTCTGATAGTTTATTTTATCTATTATTTGAGTATATTCTTCTTCATCCTTAGTTTCTATTTGTTTTTCTAGGTTACTCGTGGATGGGATAGTAGGTGGTGATTGGTGAAATTTTGATTCGATTATGCTATTTTGGCATTAATTTGCAATTGTTCTTATTTTTGTTGATGTACTATGTGTTGTAGTTCTTTTACTTGGACTTTTAAAATTTTTACTTCTCTAATTCTCCAGTAGTTACTTGTTTAAGTAAAGTAGGAAAGGGATATTTTTTCCAATATTTTGCTAAGACTAAAAGGTTGTGGAGTATAATGTTGGTTTTCTTTATCTACAATATCTTTTAGATTTATAATATATTCCTTTTTGGTTTCTGGATCATTTATTTTATCAATTATATCCTTAGTAAGAATTCTAAGAATCTTCAGATGATGATTCACTTTGATTTTCTATAATATTTAGGGAAGGTTCGTTACTAGATTATCCAGAGTTTTTTGGTTCTGAAAGAAGTATATTTTCAAGTTTTTCTCTAATATATTGTTGATCATGAAAAATTTCATTAATTTTTCTTTTCATTTTGGATTCAGTTGATTTATGTCTAGGACGTTTGCAATTCCAACAAACGATTTTTTTTTCCTTTTAACCGGATTTTTAGGGGTTTTATTTTTCATGTAGTAAGGGTTAGAATACTTTTTTAAATATTTTTTGTTTTTATTATATGGTTGTGAGGATAAAAAGTTTTTATGTTTGTGAGCTTTTCTTTTTTCTTTAGAGGGTGGAGTAAGACGGTGGTAAACATATTGCTCACACATTGAGCTCATTGTTTCACCGAAATGAAATTTACTAGTTTGTTGTTTATCTTTATGATCTTGACATATTTGTAATTTTTTTTTAAACGAAGGCAAACAACTGACCATAAGGCATAGAATCCCATGGAATTGATTGACAACCGGAAATTATTTCAATTTACTTATTTGTTTTTCGGCAAAAAAAAATGAAGGTAATCCAGATATAAATCTTTCTTTCTAGAAAGGCTGATTACAATCATTTATTTGAAATATATTTTTTATAAATATATCCTTATACCATTTTAAATCTCCTAAGGTTGGGCATCTAAGATTTGTTAATACTAGTTTTTTACTAGTTAGTTCTTTTGTATGGTTTCCTACAAAATGCATGGTCACTGTGTGTAATAATATTTCTATTTTGAACTTGTTCTTCTTCATAAGTTCCATCCTTTTTCTACTCTTCTAGTTTCAACGTAGTTTCTTATAGCCTCTTGAGATAAATTATCTAGTGTGTTATTCACCAATATTTTAAGGCCCCATTGAATCCTGAAATTAAGAGGATACATGCTTGTTTGTCCATCTAGCCTTTAGCTTTATAGGCCAAACCAGCAATTCCCATTTCTTGATATAAATTCATCATCTCATATTCTGATCTACCATCTATGTTCCATTCATATATACCTTCTCCTGTGTAAAAGTTTGCGGTTGGGAAATTATGGTGTTCTTCAAATAATAGGCCAGGTGGCTAACTTATTATGCTAAAGTAAAGAATATCAATAATGCTAAAGTAAATAATACCTTCTTCACACCATATATGCTAAAGCAAACATATTTAATGTTTTATTTAGTAGTGTATTTGATATTTAGCTGGCTATCAATAATAGATATTGATTGGTATCCTGTACTTTTAATATTTTTAATTGTGTTGTTTTTAATTTGTTTTAAACAAGATAAATAATATTGAGAGTTCACAGTTCTATATGTTTCAATTAACTAAAACTATTAAAATTTTGAATATAATTAAAAATATAAATATATTATTTAACACACCATAATTATTGAAATAGAAATATCAATCAAAATTTATGTAAGAAAAATTATACTACTAAAATTAAGACCAATATATAATGAAAAATTCAAGAACTAAGAGCATCTCTAATCCATTGTTATTTTAATCTCTATAATGGCATTTGAAGATGAAATTGCTCCAACTCACCTCTCTATTTCTTTCTCTATAATAGAGATTTCTATTTTTTTTCCTCTATTTATAAAGGAAGAAATAGCAATCCTCTATTTTTACTCTATGTTTAGAAATTGCTATTATACAGGAATATATTGGAAAATATCTCATCTCTATTATAGATTTCATTTATTTTAGAGTGAAAATAACAAAATACATTGGAGACGGTTCAATGTGAAAAAGATTTTCATTTTTTATGTATCCGCAAAAATTAAAAACATCAAATTCACGGGTCCATAACAAGTTAACAATAAATCTTAAGAATTCATTTTAAATTTGAAAAGATGAAAGTTTATTATACATTGCCGTAGAAGACTTTCGGATAAGTCTTTTGGCAGAAGATTTCCAGGTAAGTCTTTCATTTAGGTCATTTTTGCAATTGAAAATTTGCAAAGGAAGACTTTTATAAAAGTCTCCTTTATAAGAAACTTCTCTAGAAGTCTTCATTTATAAATATTGGGTTACTTTTGTAATACAAAAATTCTCAAAAATATCTGAGAAGACTTACCTAGAAGTCTCTCGGATAAACATGTTAGTTTTGCAATTGACCAATCTGTGTCAGAAATTTGACTTTCTACGGAAGACTGCCGGAGGGCTTACCTGAAAGTCTTCTCAACCTTTACATTAAGTCTATTCGCTATCGTTGTAAGTCTGCGTATGTTATTTTTCCAATTGACTATATTTGACTTTTGTTGAGAAGACTTTCAGGTGAGTCTTCCACCAGAAGACTTACAAATTAGTCTTCTTTGATTACCTTAGGTTTTACCAAAATCACGGAATAAAAATTTGGAAAACTTCTAAGTATGTATTCCGACAGATGATTTATCTGGAAAAATTCCAGATAAGTCTTTGGGCTGAAGACTTACCTGAAAGTCTCCCAATTTAAATTAAATGTTTTAAGTTTAAAATTTTAATTGCAAAAGTAACCTATGCTGACTTCAAACGATAGCGAGTAGACTTAATGTAAAGTTTGAGAATACTTAAAGGTAAGTCTTCCAGCAAACTTCCGTAGAAAGTCAAATTTCTTACACAGATTGATCAATTGCAAACCTAACATGTTTATTCAAGAAGATTTCCAGGTAAGTCTTCTCGATTTTTTTTTGTTAACAAAGAAAATTAGAAAACTTCCACAACATTCTTCTCTAAAAACACACATAGAAAGTCAATTGCAAAACTAACATATTCTTTAACCAGAAGACTTACACGCAATTCTTCCAGAGAACAAATCTGGGAAAATTCAATTCATTCCTTCAACCTCTTAGAGAACTTGCTTAGTTCTCCAAGTACACACAACTTCACCAGAACAGCTACTCAATCGTTAATGACCAGAAATCGTGAACTTGAATGGCTTTATGACCCTTAAATTTAGAAGCAAAAAGCTTGGATTTTGTTTTGGAAGAATATAGCTAGAAAGTGAGAGAGATGAAGTTTTTGGGCATAAAATATAAGAATGAGTGAGTAAATTTCGTGTTTTAGATGCATGAAGAGCTTCATTTTCGTTGTTTGTGGTTGTTGGGTAAATTGATGGCAATGGTATTTTTGTGATTAATTGATGAAGATGAGGTGAGAGAGTAAAACACTCATTTCCAAAGAATGGCATTTTCGTGAATAATCAAAATTTCTAGGGTGGATACTGCAAATGAAATGTCTAGAAAAGGGTAAATTTTGTGTGTTAACTTGGAGTTTTGAATCATTTTTGAGAAAAAGCATAAAACCTTACTAAAATTTGAAGACTCTTTATTAGGAACTGTTCAAACAAATTTAAGTAATGGAACTGTATATTTTAACTGTGCTCCAAATTTTCAGGTAAGTGTATATGATCCAACAATGTTTAATACCTTACTTTTAAATGTACATCTACCAAAAATTAAATTTCAACAAAAAGACATGAATATCTATTATTCTATAGAATATATTTTAAGAAATTTACATTAGAGTTTAATCCTATATATTTATTACAAGATGATAATGGAGAAACAACAATACTATAACTATATAGTAAATATACTCCCACATCTACTTATACTCCTAAATAACTAAAATGGACAGAAATTACTATCCCTGACCAATGTAAAATTGATATTACACAACCACCAAGAAATTTTGAACAAAAAAACTATTACTTGTATAACTGAACAAAAAACTATTATTTATAAACTTTATACGTGTTTCCTTCAATTATTTTTTATTTGTAAATAGTATTTAATTCATTAAGTGCGTATATAATTAACCCTCATATGAATTAAAATCAGCGACATATGTAAGATATAAATTTTGTTTAAGCACTTGAGTTTAAAGATATAAGCGAGGATCAGAACCCATGTAAGTATGAGATTGCATTCATAGATTAAAACTGAGTCAAAAGAAAACATGGGGTATAAAGTATCAATAGATAAGATAGACGTATTGGCCATATATATAGAAACGCCATCTGATGATATAAACCAGTGGACAAATGGATCTTGTGAGGGAAAAGAAATCGTGAGACATAAAACACGGCTTATTGCACAAGGATTTTCACAAGAGACCAGAATTAGATTATGTGGTGGTTGCAATGACTTAAGTCTAGCCATAAGAGAGAAAAGAAAGCAGATGGTCCACTGGATAATGATATAGAAGTACCAGAGGATATTGAGCTCAAAGATAGAGAAAGGTTCTCAATAAAAACATTACATATAGAATTTCGAAAATAAGTGAATGTTGATAATCTAGACCTCTGGATACATGTCCCAAACAGTTGAATATCTCGAGAAAGAATTTGGAATGAAAGACCTAGGCAAAATCAATTTTGCTTTTGGTTTACTGCTTGAGTACATTAATAATGAAATTCTTTTGCATCAAATGGCATATAGAAAAGGTACTCAAGGGTTTTGATAAAGACCAAAATCGTGGATATGGTCCAAAGAGAGACAAGGAAGAAATCCTTGGTCCCAGAGTGCCATATCTCAGTGCCATAGGAGCCTTGATATATCTAGCAAGCAACACTAGACCTAGATACATGTTTGCCGTGTATTTACTATCTAGACTTAGCTCATATCCGACCTAAAGGCACTGGAACAGGATTAGACGTTGTCTATCAAAGTTCACATAATGTTTTAGGTCGTGAGCATGTTTTGATCAAAAGCTGCGAGTGTGTTGCAAGCTGTCACTAAGCCATGCCATTCATGGGCAAGTTGTGGACGTGCGTGGACAAAGTCCATGACCTAACATGTATGTTTCAGTGCGTGGTGCGGTCCACGGCAAGGAAGGTCATGAGGCACCATCAAGATATAAGTATGGACTGAAACAAAAGCAACTGCAATATATTTTGGCTAACAAGTTTCACATATGGGACTGCAATGTAAGTATGGGTCATTAAGTGTATATCAGTGGGCAAAGAAGGTTCATAATGACCGAAGAGAGTGACTAAAAGTATGTTTGGTCGAAGGCCATGACCTAACTTGATCATAATACGGCATGGTTGATGGCAAAAGAAGAACATTGTGTCCATGTGGACTAAGGCATGACCATAAGCACAAAGAAGCCAAATAGTCCGTATGTGCTTGAGTCGAAACACTCAACATATTCAAAGTATTTGTGGTATGGCCAAACCATCAAGTCTAAAGGATATGTGAGTGATGATTGGCTGCAAGTTAAAAACTCCATCTGAGTGAAACCACAAGTAGAGCTAACGTACATGGACTGGTCGAGGAACACACATCCGACCAAAGCATAGAATGGTTGATAGCAAAGATTCACGAGTTTGCAGAAGACATGAGAGGTCCAAGTACAAGATTGTTCAAGCAAAAATTCAGAAGATCTATTTAATAAGTGAGTTTCAAATCAGGGGGAGTAATACGTATTATCCCTTTTTCCCTATTGGGTTTTGGGTTTTCCTGGAAAGGTTTTAATGAGGCAACATCCAAAGCGTATTACAAACTCTTAATGGTTATGGTATCCATGGGGGAGTGTTATAATCCTTATAGTGGATGGGCCATAACCATAGCTTAGATCATAGTCTCAATCCTAGATATACATAAGCGGCCATTATGCCTTATTTCCTTTTCTATTTATTAGTAGTTTTCCTATTCCTAGTTGGATTAGGATTTGTGTAATTTTCATTTATCTATCTCTTGTAATCCATATATATATATAGAACCTTATGATCAATAATAACATAAGAAATTTATCTCTACAATTCTCTCTGATATACAACAAAACTACATAAATCATATGTGATTATTTAATTTTTAGATTAAAACAAAACTAAATTTAGAGATTCTGTTTTCTGATCGAACACATCAAAAGGCCACGATGACCAACCACCAAACGATTTTCCGAACCATCAAGCCAAGCGTGTTTTAATTGATTGAGTTCATTTTTATTTTATAGATTGATTGAGTTCGTTTTTTCTATCTTCTAGAAGGATCGTATGTCGTTACTTGACACTGAAAGCTAGGCCTGGGTTTCGGTTTCCCAATCGGTTTCGGTTTTGTCCAATCGGATCTCGGTTTTTTGGGTTTATCAAATTCAGCCCCATTCGGATTATTTAAAAGTTTGGTTCAGGATCGGTTCAGGTTATATCGTAGTCGGGTTGGGGTTAGTAAATCTTTAAAGAACCGGTATAACCCATTATACTTTCGGATTCAGATCCCAATTGGTACTTTAGTTTAAAAATACTTGATTTGTACCTACTTTGTAACCAAAACATAAGTAAAATCGGTTCTTCGGATTTAAAGTACATGATGTGTAACTATTTTGTAACCAAAACATAAGTAAAATTGATTTAAAAATACAAAAGGAACATCAAACGTTATCATTCAAAATCAAATAAAAGGTAAACATAGTTATTAACAGAAAGAAAACCAAATAAATGAAAGCATAAAACGAAAACCAAGTTCGTAAAAATGAGAAAAATTATTCAATAAAAACAAAACCTTATTAATATCTAGATGTTTATTTTAGATGTTTATAGATAATTATTTTAGATGTTTAGTAAAATCTGAAAGTGTTTTAGATATATATTAGGAATTAAGATCAGATTCGGTAGACATTCTTATTAAAAAATTTGAATATTTTTTATCCTATCGGATATCCATTTAATTTTGGGGGTAATACCCATAACCCGAATACCATAAAACAAGATTCATTCGGTATTTAAGTCGGGTTTGGATCAGTTCGGATTTATTTTTATCGGATTGGCTTCGGTTCAGATTTTCGGATTTGGTTTATTTGCCCAGCCCTACTGAAAGCTGTATAAAATTCCTTGTATATGAAGTGTCAGAAGTCCACACCAATTCTAACTCTAAATGAGTCACCTTGAACTACTATCATTCATCTTAATTTTCCATCCACTTTTAAATGGTTGGAGATTTTAAGAAAAGTACCTTTTTTGTAGAGAATCCTTTTTGAATCTGTTTTGTTTTTTGCGCTTTTTAGTTGAATATATGATATGTTTAAGATTGGATTTAATATAAACTATTCAATTTATAATCAATTACTCCCTCCGTTTCATATTAAGTGTCACTATAGAGAATTTTTTCGTTACAAAATAAGTGTCATTTTCGATTTTCAATGTAAAATTTATTAATTTGATTATGTAATTTATTTTTATATTGGTTAAAATATGATTAGGTGTATAGGTAATTTTGTTTTTGTATAGAAAATATGCAAAAGTAATTGTTTCTTTAATCTGTGTGTAGAAAGCTAAAATGACACTTATAATGCAACAGAGGGAGTAGATTTTTTTGGAAAAAAATATAAATTATTAATGAATGTAAGATATGTTAGTTACAGATTTGATGAATGAAATTTATAGAAATAATTATTAAGATATTCTTTAGACATATCCCAAATTTGAAAATTGATTAGTTTATATATTTTGGAATATCGCATTTAAGAAAATATAAAAATTTATAGTAATTATAACTTTATGGAATCATATATATAATGTATATATATTAATAATTTTCAAAACTTTTCATTTGTAATTATATATTGTGTTGAAGGATTTTATGACTAATCAAGTATATGTAAACTGCCCATTATACACTATATTAAAAAAATATTATGGTATAGACTTAGATTTTTAATATAAAAAATAACCACGGAAATGTATATAATTGTGACATATGAATTTTTATACACAATCAGGTATATCTGTATAATTTATATTTACATTAATATATAAATGAATTATTTACTAATTAAATATGGTTTAATTTCTAAATACATTGTGGATTGGTTTGAGATTAATGACTAATTTGATTTAAATTGGTATGGGTAAATTTGAATAGAATTGGTTAATCATGTTTATGATAAACTACATGTATAATAAGTATGTTATATCATGAAATCTAAAAGATTTAGATGAAGCCATGTTTGATGGTCAAAAATTAGAATATAACACATGAAATCCAAAATACAATTTTAATTTAATAGTTGATCTATATTTTCATATATTTATTTTTATTTGAAATACACATGAATATTTTTTTCTAAAAGAATATAAAAAATATTTTAAATATGTAAGCTAAAATATAATTAATTTATATTATATATTCAGTAATTATAATTAAAATATTTTATAAGACTATTAATATTTTGTCTTAAACCAAAATTGAATTAATTTTAATTTATATTTATATTTTAACGATGATTAGAATGTAAATTACTTAATTAAAAATAAATTTAAAAATATTTTCTTAGAATTTTAAGTAGGAGGTTGTTTATTTGTCTTTCAAATATAAGAATTAAGATATTATAAATATTATAATTAAATTAAATATAATTTGATAAAATTTAAGGGATGGTCCAAATAAAAATTTACCCATAAAAAATCATAGCACAATTTGAACTTTCTTTTTTACCATCTGATCTTTTATAAATATAAATCAGCATGATTACAAGTGCTAAAGTCAAAACTTAAAACATCAAAGTTATTAATAAAGAAACGCAACTTTACGTAGAACCAATATCAATTTAGGGAAAATTTGGATAAATAGATCATAATGAGATTTTATTTTGACAATTACACTATTATGTAAACTTTTTGAAAACTATACTAAATGAATTGACTAATTTATCCGTATTGAATGTTTCTAAGGTAACTATTCTAAAAAGCTTAGATGGACGACACCTAATTAATCCCTTTGTGGATAGAAGAAAATTAGGACTTTGAATTGCTGAAATCAAATAAAACACACAAACGAAACAACACACAAAGCTTAAGATACATGAATGCTAATAAGATGACGAATAGTGTGCCAGTGTTATACTCATATCACATTATTTGCAGAAAAACAAGACAACAAGCCATACGGTAAATATCAAAACTCACTTAAGCTTAGTGTTGAAGTGCTCAAAATAGGCTTCGCAATTGGGGGAGTCAGAGTCTCAACTGTGTGGCTTTCATCAAGACTTAATTTATCACAAACAGTTTATAAATGATGTTGAGTATTAGAACATCTCAATGAATATGATCACACTCACGCAACAACAGAAAATTTAATGGGTGAATCGAGAAGGCCATTACAAAAGTTAGTCACGTGTATAATTGTCAAGACATGTCATAATCTTCTTCCTTTAGAATCAGAGATTATATTCCGTTTCTAAATTTTGCAGGTTACCGTATCATTTAAGGATGTTGGATAAAACATCAAAGGACACCAATTTGAAGCCAAACTGTCACAAAAAAAACATTTGGAAAACGTTTCTAAGCCATCCCCAAATTTTTTCAGTATGTCGGACAACTGCCAATAAACATAGACGTACATATGCTTCATATGTCCACATGTAGGTATATTATTAATTAAAATAAATCAATAAAATTGTTTCTGGTTACACCAATTAATTTGAAAAATGTACTGAATCGTAAGTTTACGTAAGTCTTTAAATTTTATATATTAGTTGAAAGAGATTTATCCAATTATAATTTTCAAAATATTGTATTGTATATTTTATTTTAAAAATAATGCAATAACAATAATTTCGTATTTGGATTTTATTTATTTAAAATAAAATATCAAGTTCAAATGAGGACAAAAATGTCTTATCATATATAAAAGAGTTAGTTTTCACAAAAAGAATAAAATGTTGTGTATTCTCCAAATTTCGAAAAAACAAATATGATATTATTGAAATAATCCCAATATATATATATATATATATATATATATATATATATATATATATATATATATATATATGAACACAATGAAGTGGTTTTGGCGTTGGCTAACTAAGAGATTACGAGCTTAGTTATCCCAGAAATAAAGCTCAAATAAGTATTATATATCGACCGGATATAGTTTATACATTTAAAGACCTAAAGAAATATTGATGCTAGCAAAGAACAAAATATTATATCACGTAGAATTGTGTTAGTGCTTGTTTGTATTATTAAAGACTGTGATCACAATGTGCTACAGAGCTCTAAAACCACATCCGCAACAGAAAATTAAAAACTAGACTGTGTTTTAGGCTTTTAGCTTTGAGATAAATAATACACAAAAAGAAGATTAATAATACACAGCCACAATAAAATAAATAATTAAATATACTGATTTTAGAGATATATCTTAAAATAGCACTAAACCTTTTTCCACAAATATAGTATAAAAGGATTAAAATGACCAAAATAAGTTTCATTTATATATTTATAGAGTATAGATATTAGAGTTGAAAAAAAAATTATTTAGTCTTTTAACTCTCCAAGAGACATATTTTTGTTCATTTTCTATTTATGTGCTTTTTGGTCAAAAACTAATTTCTAAGTTTTTGAAAAATTTGCCCATGATTTTAATCGAATTAATTTCAATTTATTTATTATTTGTTTCAGTAAACAGTATCCTCTTACTCCACAAATTTTCTGATTCGATGTTACGAGCAGTATGCCTTAAAGGCTTGCTTTCAAATCAAGACCTAAGTTCAAAATTTGTCTTCTTCTTCATTTGTCTTAATTAAAAAATATTAGATGATATGTGAATGCGAGCTTTCACGCAACTTGACATCACCTTTGTGTGTGCAAATAACAAGAAATCGCATGAACTGTACAGTAGTAGACGCACTTTCGAAAGAACAAACAAAAACGGGCAAGACTTTAAAATAAGACAACGATGATAAAGATTGTCACGAAAGGAAAATTATGATTATTAAAATCTGAAAATGTCAGTACTTAATAACCACCAAACACATAAGCCATGTGGACAAGTAGGCTACTAACTTATGGTTAAAGCGGTTGAGTTGAATCGAAATGAAATGAACAACTTAGACTTGAAATATAACTTTCAATAAAATTTAAAACAACGAAAAACATTTTCTTAGAAAGCATAAGTTGTGTAAACCGAATTAGAGCTAATTAATTAGAGTATTTATAAATCAAATAACCAAAACCCGAGAAACATGTTAATACTCCTTCCATTTCAAATTTTAATTGTCGTTTTGGGTTTTTACATACAGAATGAAAAACATTTAATTTCGTATATTTTCTAGAAAAAATACAGTTATCTATACATCTAATCATATTTCCTTAGAAAAATATAATAATATATAAAATAAATAAATTTTGCATTAATTATAAAACGATATTTATTTTTTAAAATAATTAGTGTACAACGAAAACTAATTTAAAACAGATGAGTAATAATTTTCTTAGAGTGATTTAGCTAAATATACCAAAAGAAGAAAATATTTAAGGATTTGCCATATTTTAGGAGAAAAAAGTAGTGATGGGAGAAAGAAAGAGAAGAGAGAAATAGGGTATGAAATTAAATAAGATGTTTTGTGTGTGTATGGAGTGCAAATACTCTAATTTTTTAAGCATCCATATGCATTCTTATTTTGATGGGATAATCATCGTATGTCGGCTGACCTCATTAGATCTGACGCGAGTCAATCTGTAACTTCAGACTGTAAATCCATTACTATGTTATGTATGTCTGAGCAGTCCTTAAAACTTTTTTGCAAATTGGCTTTTACACAATCAATATAAAAAGTTATTTGGATTTTTATAGAAAAAACAAGAGGGTCCGATTCATGATAAAAGCATAATGAACTAATAACTTTTCGATTTAAGCAAAATTTAAGAATTTCAAATTGTTGTCTAAATCTATATTATAATAGTACATCTTCTAGGCTCCACAGCGCGCCACGTCAGCAGTTTTGTGGGTCCCGTAGATATTTTTTAAACACGCATAGTCTTTGTAAGATGATCATAAACAATGAAATACACTTTATCCAAGTGGTATAAGGTGTTTAATTAAGTATGCAAGATTATGGGTTCAAACCAAGTAGCTAGCATGTATTTTTGATTTTTTGATTTAGGTTATTATCATATGGGCTTTTTGTTTATAACCTTTTTATGTTTTTTTTTTGGCTTATTGTTTTAAAGATCAAAATAGTTGGATAAACCCTAAATCTTAACATGTTCAAACCCAAAATGGTTAAAAATGAATCTAAAACGAACAATAAAAAAAAAAGTAAGTCTCATGCGGTTACCTATGCGGATGGCTTAAAGAACCTTAAAACTATCCTATTATAATATAGCTCAACCCAAAAATAATAAAAAAATAAATCCAAAAATGAACAAACAAAAAAAATGAATTCCACGCGGCTGCCTATTGGATGGCTTAATGAGACTTAATTAATATAGATTAAGAGCTCAAAAAATTAAATCATTGCACATATTTCCTACTATATATTTTCAAAAAAATTGTATGTGAGATAAAATAAAAAAAACGACAAAAATTAGTTATTTTCGTTATTTATTAAATGAATATGTAATTTCTCTTACATTTTAATAACTACTATAATTTCATTGAAAACATTCCTCACCACCGATTCCAGACTCCGGCTAATGAATTCCCACAGTCGATGACGCCGTAGATAAAAATGTCACATCATTTATGAACAAAACTCAAACTTACAAAAAACCATATATAAAAACCTATTTAATGAAACTTAAACAACGAATATAAAATTAATTAAGGTTATTTTCAAATTGATAAATCGTTTAATACAAATATAAATACTATAAATATAGAATTATATCAAGTTTTGATCTAAGATACAAAAACTATTTACAGCAAAAAAAAACACCAACTTTTACACACTAAAAACTATATTATAGCCTAACTATTCCTATAAACCTTACTTCGCATATAAATAACATTTAACACATTCCTAGTATATTTTCAAAAAAATTGTATGTGAAATAAAATAAATAAACAACAAAATTTAAGTATTTTTCCTTATTTATTAAATGAATATGTAATTTCTCTTACATTTTAATAACTACTATAATTTCATTGAAAACATTTCTCACCACTGACTCCAGACTTCGGCGAATGGATTCCCACAGTCGATGACTCCGTAGATAAAATGCCACATCATTTATGAACAAAACCCAAACTTACAAAAAACCACATATAAAAACCTATCTAATGAAACTTAAACAACGAATATTAACTTAATTAAGGTTATTTTCAAATTGATAAATCGTTTAATACAAATATAAATACTATAAATATAAAATTATATCAAGTTTTGACATACGATATAAAAACTATTTACAGCAAAAAAAAAAATAGACACCTACTTTTATACACTAAAAAATATATCATAGCCTAACTATTCTTATAAACCTTAGTTCGCATATAAATAACATTTAACACATTAGGTATACAATATTTTCACTTTACACTCTTACAACATTCTTTCCATTTCATTATTATTTGGTATCATTAGAAGAATCCACTAAACCAACAATCGAAAAAATACATGCAAACATAATGATTCCGGCCCCGCGCTTGCGCAGGGAATATGCAACTAGTTATTAATAACTAGCTGATAATATGCGCCATGTGTAGGATGATTGAATTAAAAAAATTATATATAATGAAATATCTAACTATATTGTACAGGTTTATATGATGTAAACTTATTTGACTTTTTATGATTTTTTTGTAATTGGATAGGTGCATTGAATTCTATTATATGACAAATAAAGGATAAAAGCAAGAAAATAATTTTTTTAATTTATTATAAATTCAAGAAAAAAAATCATATGCAATATAACTAATTAATTCATAATATAATTATAATGATGATAATTAAAACAACATAAGTAATAGAGAAATAAAACACCAAAGAATGTGAAAATTATCTTCAAAACTCCTGTTTGCAATCCTATGGAGATAAATAGCAATGAATAAGTTTACCAAATAACATACACTTATTTACTTTTTTCTATAAATTGAAATGATATACCTCTTTCTGAAAGCATCGATTTTTGGAACATCGTTGGGTTAGAAAATGATTTTCGAAAACCCATCAATATTAGATAGAAGCATGGACTTTATCTTGTGTAAAAAAACATGTATATCAGATACATTAAAAAAAATAGTCAAAACATGTATTGATAATACTTGAAAATCACTACAACGTACTTTTGCATTCACCAAAACCATTTTATGGTCTCTCCAACCGCAGCAGAATATTACTTCCAAAGTCGTATCACTTTCACTCTTATCTTCCACATTGACTTATTTGGCTTCAAATCAGCGACGAAATTAATGCCACTCATTTTTGATAATGCTTTAAAAATGTTTAGGCTGTGATGGTGTTCTCTTCCTAAAAGGAAGATACATATATATATGATTTCGGAAAGGGTTTAGGCGTTAGAAAGAATTTATGGCATGGAATAATTACACTCCTAAACTCATGTAGAAAAAACAAACACTAATTGAAATCAAGGTAAAAAAAAAAAAGAATGAATATGTATTGTGATTGGCGACTTACTGATAACATAACTCGTTAATTTCTGATTTATTTTGATTCAGCTACAATACAATCAATCAATGCTTATGTATATGTAAATCCTAGATATGATAATATGCGCAAATTTTTGATTTTTGGAATGGAATATTTACGGATGTATTGGAGTATCAATCAATTAGTTTTTCATTTTTGATATTAAATCGATTTACACTCCATGGTTGCTTAGAAAATACTCCGCAAGATCGCGTTAAAAAATCAATCAATGCAAATTAGGAAATAACTCATTGTTTTAACTTTCTAAAAATAAATCCGTAAAATGGTCTTCCTAGATATAAGATTCTACCCATAATCAACATTTATAATGTATAGAATTCTCTTTATATTATTTGAGGAGCATTATTATTAAATAATCTTAACTTCATATGTGATTAACTAAAACACTACAAGAAAACACAAGTTTTGCTAGTACGGCTTTTCCTTTTAATTTCCTAGTAAACGGGCATTTACTAGGAAAGTACGACGAAAGGCGTTTTGTCATAACATGTTCATCGTAAAACTTTTTTCCTCGTAATTTCCTAATTAATTTACAAGGAAACATTTCCTCGTAAAAGCGTCGATACATATTTCCTTGTAAAGTCCTCGTATAGTTTTCCTCGTAAAAGCCTCGAAACCAAATCCTCGTAAAATCGTCGTAACCCTTTTCCTCGTAAGCGTGTCGTAATGCTTTACGAGGAATTTACTTCGAAATGTATTTTCGCTATTAAAAAATTATATTTAAAATAAATATTAATAATATAATTTTAAAAAATTAAAGAATCTAAATTATAAATAAAAAAGAAATAACAAATTATTTTATAAATAAATAAATATTTAAGTTTTAAATTCATAATACGATTAAAAAAAACTAAACTACGGATGGTGCTCGTAAAATTGACGAACGAAATCGTCATCCTGGCTCGCCAACTCCTCCTCGTCCATGTTGGTCGTCAGTTGTGACTGTGACGGTCGATGTTGGGTTGAAATCTCTCTGTTTTCCCGTCTGACACGCAACATCTCCGTCATTGCGGGTTTCCAACCGCCAAAACGTCCAGGATATCGGAGAGAGAACTCACATGAGATTGCTAGACTTGCAACTCCGAACGCAGCTGAGTAATGACATCGTGTTGTTCCTGAATATAAGACGATGTCGTTGTGGGGACATCGTTAACGAAACTAATCTCGACGATACGTCCATTTTTCCTAGGGACGACCTTTAAATAAAAAGATAATAACATTAATAAAAAAAATTAAATAAATAATAAAAATTAATAAGAAAATAAGTTATTTACCTCCTCGTAAATCTTATCCACTTCAGGAGTGGATAATATGACAGGTGTCCCGGATTGCTGAGTCAGCTGGGTCTGGCGGTAGTCAACCCGAGCAACAACCTCGTTGTAGATTCGCTAAGATTTAGGATCTACAAAATGCCCAGCCTTGTTCCGGTGGGTCCTCTCGTAAAGGTCTTTCAGAGATGGAAGAACTCTTATCTATTCAACCTAAAAGTAATTTTTAAAATTAATTATTAATTAGGAATATTTTAATAGATTAAAAAAATATTAATTAGTTATTAAAATAATAATTTACCATGTCTAGACGGATTCCCGCGTGAGGTTTTCGACCCGCGGTGTGAAGCATCTTCGTGTTGCCATGCTTGTCATTTTTCATGCGATTCCCGGGGGTTTGTGTTGGAGGTTCTGATCGAGTCCGGAAACCCCCAATATCTGATAAGGCCATCCCACACCGAATATGTGAAGCAATCGGGTTTCCCCTCCTCGTAACCATCCACCTGAAAAAAAATATTTTTAAAATTATTTGCAGTCAATGATATGAAACTATATAAAATTTATAAATCCACCTGAAAATCGCCCTTCCAGTTTGAGGCTTTGCACTTCGCCTCAAACTCCTTTTTCACCCGTTGGTGAATCCCTATGGACCAACGATATTTTTTCTGTAACCATAAAATATTAGATTAATTAGTTCAATAATGTTAAAATTTTTAAATAATTAAAACTAAATTAAGTTTATTAGTGACTTACGACGAACGATTTGAACCACGTCTTTTTGGTGTGGCTGCCGGTCTTTTTCCATTTTGGAGCTGGATCGGGAAAGTATCCCTTGATACAATTGCTGACGCCATGAGCGACACATCCGTCAACATTAAACCTGACAAAAAACAAAAGAAAAATATTAATTAAATTTTTTAATTTTTGGTTAATTAATAAATAAATTAAAAAAAAACTTTTTAAAAAAATGAAACATACCAAAATATGTTGCGGCCGTCCCGTCGGAGACTAACTAAGGTAACCCTTCTCTGCCTGGTGCAGCCATAATATCCTCGACCGTGTACACCGCAAATGGAACGTTTGGTGGTACCTCAAAATCGGGATGAACCTCGGCGGCCGGTGGAGGAGGAGGAGGTGTGGATCCAACCGGGGAACCAGAGAAAATCTCTGAGAAAATTGAGAGTCGGGAACAACGTTATCCAGAATCGAAGAACCGGGAGCTGAAGAAGATGATGCGCCTATATGAGGACCAAACTCACGACCGAACATATCTCCGTAATGACTCCCGTCAGGAGGCAGCCTAGTCTTCTTACACTTAAGCTTGCTCTGTCTAGGCATCTAAATTTTAAAAATAAAAATAAAACATAAATATACTAGTATCATTTAAAAAAAAACTAAACCAACCTAATCTAAATTCCCTAAACTAATTATCTAATCTAAATCCCTAAACTAACCACCTAATCTAAATTCTCTAATCTAATCACTTAACTAGGAATTAGAGATTACCTTAAGAGGATTTTGAGAGAAGATTGCTACAAATGAGAGAAATCGGATGGCTCGACTTTATATAGGGAATTTGATTTCCTCGTAACGCCCTCATAATTTTACGAGGAAATAGCAAGTCCCGCGTTTTTCTTTACAAGGAAATAGTGAGGCCCGCGTTTTCCTTTACGAGGAAATAGTGAGGGCCGTTTTTAGGTTTCCTCGTAAAGTCCTAATGATTTTGTTACGTGGACTTTACGAGGAAACAGCTTACGTGGACTTTACGAGGAAATCGGGAGTCCCGCGTTTTCTGTTACTAGGGTTTTACAAGGAAAGGTTTTGTAAATCCCTAAACTCAAAACCCCAAACACCAAACCACAACTTCCTTAACTACTAACCTCTTCTACAACCAAAATCCAAACCTCTTCTACACCTAAACCCCAAATTAAAATTCATTTTTGTGATTAAACAAACTTAAAACATGCATAATTCAAATTCATTTTGTGATTAAACAAACTTATAAAATATACATAATTCATTTGGATACATTCTCGAAATCTGTAGAAACATCATCATTTTTTTCGTAAAACTCATCCTCAACACCTTTGTCCGTTGAGTGATCAGGAACATCTTCATATTCACGATTATGCGGATCAATGAGTAGGATGTCATCAATTTCTGCTTCAGGTTCCTAGATTTCATTGGCGTTTTCTTCTTGTAATGGTGGTTCTTCTCCAGCGATTATTCGTCCTCAAGGTGTAACTTTGATAACAGCTAACCAGTTTATTCCCGAGGTAGTAATCCGATGGAATGGAATGAAGCAAACTTGATCTGTTTGGGAAGCTAATATTAAAGGCTTGAATTTGTTGTACCTACAAAAATAAAGACAACGTAGAAATTAGTACTCAGAACATGTATGTCAAAAAAAAGAATTTGTTGTACCTTCGTCCATTATTGACATCAACTACACCGTTCTTGTTAATTCGAACACCTCTGTTGAAGACGGGGTCGTACAACTCACAGTTGAAGATAACGCATTTCAGACTCATACCTGGGAATTGAACTTCATAAATCTCCTGCAAGATCCCAGAGAAATCTGTTTCGCCTTTTACACATATTCCATAATTACTTGTCGCCGGTGTCTACCATAGTCATAGGTATGAAAAGTATAGCCTCATATGAAATATATCGATGATGTAGTGACCTCTGCAACTGGACCTTGAAGTAATTCGCGAAACCATGCAGGATAATCAGGATCAACATAATCAACCTGCAAAAAAGTAATAGAACATTAGACTTACTATGTGGTAAAGTATGCATAAAATTTAAGTTATAATATATGTTTCTTCAACCACTTGATAAAGTGTTGATCTTTCCTTTTGTCTAACTTAGTTGTCGATATACTAGGGATTGCTTCTTCGACTTAAGTCACAAATTGGCTGTAAAATTATGTTATGTTATTTAATCAATTAAATATATATATATATATATATATAAGTGTGTATGTTTATATGTTTACCTTTCAAAATAACCAATCAATAGATGCTTGCAATTGAGAAGAATATAAAGGTGTGCACTATGGACGTCTTCATCACTCGACCACCAAAACTCTTTCCATTTCCCACCCAATCACCCAATTTGACAAAAGATGTCTGGAACATCTTCTTCCATATATGTCGGCACGACACCACCATCATCATATCTTCTTGGAGCTCGTTTCCTTGTACGTACTTTCGGTGCAAAGTAGTACGATGTGAAATCTGATGTTTCTTCCGTCAAACTTCCCGCAACAATAGAACCTTCAACTTTAGGTTTTTGGCTTTTCCTTTCATAGTTTTCATGGCTCTTTCATACTGATACATCCATCCATAATGCACAGGTCCACGAAGTAATGCCTCATACGGGAGGTGGACAACTAGGTGTTCCATGACGTCAAAAAAAGCAGGCGGAAATAGTTTCTCCAAGTTGCACATTAAGATGGGGATGTTTTCATGAAGTTGTTGGACAACTTCCTCTTTAAGAGTGCGGGTGCTCAGATCCCTAAAAAATGCTTCAATTCCTTATATATTACAAAAACAAAAATTAAACACATTAGTATATTCCTACAACTAGCATCTTCTCCATGTTAATATCAAATATAATAATATGGCATGAAACCTCTATTTATTAAATTCTTCCAAATATTTTCACAAGCGCCTAATTTTGTATTGCAGCATTTCTGACAAGGACAGAACATCTTACCACTTTCCTGCGTGAGTGGTATAGAATCTGTTTGATGCATAAATGTCTCCAACCCTTCGAGAAATTCTTTCGTCACTCTCTCGTTATTATCTCTGTGTGAATACATCCACTTCCGCAACTCGAAAATATTTCCAGGACCGGAGAATTTTTTTTCTTTAATCAAGCTTAAAGCTGATTTTTTTTGGTGTGTTTGAAATGAATCACAAATGGTGGTATTTATAGAAATTTTTGAATCTGAACATTTACTAGGAAATTGCGAGGAAAGGTAGGTACAAAACACGTTTCAGATTTAAAATAGATATTTTTTAGCCAGTTCCTCGCTAATTAGAACTAAAAGAACATTTCCTTCTAATTTCGTAGTAATATTTTACGTGGACTTTACAAGGAAAGTTTTACTACAAAATTACGAGGAAATGTTCTTTTGCCACGTAGTTTTCTCGTAATTTTACTACGGCCTTACAAGGAAACAATTTTCTCGTTTGTTTATGAGAAACTTACTTTGCTTATAGTTTTCCTCGTAAAACCGAAATAATTTCGTCGTAAATTTAAGAGGAAATATTTTCCTAGTAAAATTACCTAGTAAATGTGGAGTTTTCTTGTAGTGAAATTTCATTATTTAGGTGTCATTCTTAGAGTCATTCTCACATCCTTAAATAAAATACCATTCTTTTACTAGATTAATTACATAAAATGTCTTTATTCACCCAACTTTAGTGTGACCATAATAAAAATCCTACAACTTCATTATTTGTTGGTATGTACGTTGTCATAAACTTTTTTTTTAATGCAAAAAAAAGTTAAACCATTTAAAAAATCTCCATTAACACTTGATATATTTTGAGGAGATTTAATAAAATTATATAGAAAAAATTTAAATTATATGAGACATATTTATATACACCAACCAATAAAATAAAAATAATATAAAGTCAAATTTAAAAAATTTAACTAATTTATATACACTAAAAAGCAAAGATTTTTCTTATTTTGTAAAATATATATTTTACAATAGAAAAAACTATTTTTGTAAATTAAGATTTATATAAAATAAGAAAATAAAAAATTCCCAACTTTATTAATTTATAGAACTTTTACTATACTCTCTGTTTTAAAAGTATTAATTATTATGTTAGCTTCTATAGTTAGGTAACACATATATTCATCTGGACAACGTGGTTTAATTTATATTTATTAGTGTAAATATAGTATATATAGGTTTTATATGAAATATTTCAGAATCATAAATCTAAGAGAAAATCCGGTCCCCAGACTTTTAGAACCATAGGTAATTTACTAAAGATTTTAATAAAAATTAATTCTTTACAAAATTTGAGTGTTTTTTTTTTGAATTTGAGGATTTTTTCGTTTATTCTATTTTTTAAAGTATTAATTATTATGTTAGTTTCTAGGCATCACATATATTCCATCGGACCGGCTTAAAGTATTAATTATTATATTATTTTCTAGGTATCACATATATCCATCGGCAATGTGGTTAAACTTATATTTAAAAGTGTAAATATATATAGAGTTAGTCATATATGAAATATTTCAAAAATCATAAACCTAGGAGTTTTGTTCGATGCATCTAACTATATTAAAAGGGCTTAAGGCTAAATTTAAAAACTGAAAAGAGAGTCTCTCTCCTCTCGTTAGAAAGAGAAAATTCTCTCTTGTTCCCACACTTCTATCTTTCACAAGAGAGAATTTTCCAGAGGAGGAGAATCTATCTTTTGTTATAAAATAACCTTTCGATCATTTGATCGATTTTGTTTTTTTTCGCTCTAGGCGATTTAAATTTTCGCGTTGGCGAATTTTTCTTTCGTTTAGACGATTTTGGGGTGTTAGTTTCAATCAAATCAGACTAGCTTTTCACTTTTATCTTTCTCTGATTTGGATTGAATATAAATAAAGTTCTATGTTGGTTCTTCTCCTTCTGGGTTACTGTTTCACTCCGTTTGATTGATAGATTGGAGTTCTCTCTTTGTTAGAAACGCTTAGTTCTTGACTCAGATGTGGTGTCAAACTTCACTACATGTTTAAAGTGAAGTATCTGCTATGGTTCAAGACCTGAGATTTGGATCATGCTTTGGAGCTTCAAGCCGGAATCGAGAAGAGTTGGAGTTTCCATAAGGGTCAGCGTTCCGACAAGATTCTAATCTTGTTTCACCAAAAGCTCTTCCTTGGATTTAATCCTAACAACTAGAGAAGAAAATCTGGAGATTGACGGCGGTGGAAGGCAAGAAGAACATACAAACAGCCTCAATAAAATTGGAATGAAGATGGTCGGGGTTCCGGTGAGTTTTCCGGTACCGCCTTTCTTCCACGGGTTGAAGAGACAGAGCTACGCGTCGACTACGTGTCAAACATGCTGTTCATCATTATCTCTAAATTTACGGGCTTTGTTTGAACTAAAATATATTTGGGTCTGTTTGTAATATTGCCCTTTTGGGATTTCGTTTTATAAAACGAAATCGTTGACAAAAAAAAAAAAGGGCTTAAGGCTCAAAGGAGAGAGCTGCCACATCCTTAAAAATAATCAGCCAATCAGGATGATTTAAATCGCCACATCATCATCTCAAAACCCTAACGCTGAAGTCGACAATCCCATAGTCTTCTACGTTTCCTTTTCTTCAACCTCTGCAATCTATTGTCTGCTTCCACTATTTTCGATTTATCAACCGAAGTCGAATCATCGATACCACTCCTTCACTCTACTTTCTTCCCATGAATCCCTCTTTAATGGGTTCCTTTCATCTTCCTATCTCTGGATCTATTTATATCGCTTTCTCTCCTAGAGTTGTGTTCACTCTCACAAACCTCAATCATGATGAATTCGAACAGCCAAACCACCAACTCCGGAAAACTTAACTCCACGAAGCTGATCAAACATGCAGCCAAGCCTCTGAAACGTACATGCGCAGCCAGTGGCACCTCTGCCGAAGCGATGAACAAAAAAGTCAAAATTGGTGCTTCCTCAGTCAAAGCCGTCTCCGGTAAGGCGGTTGCCTCATCCGCAAAGGCTGATGACGTGTTGTTCTTCAGAGCCGTCCAACTCGGACCATAAGAAGGGGGTTCCAATTTTTCCTGTGCTATGAATCAGATTCCAGTTTTGTTCTTCTGCGTTTGTTGCTCATGTTGACAATGTTGATCAATAGAAGCCGAGCTGGGAAGCTGATTTCCGCTTCAACTTACATTTTATGCTCTGCTTTTCTAACCATTACGTTTGTTTTTCATTACGTTTGTTTTTAATTAAGCTATTTATGTGAGATCTGTTTAAAAGCGGTTTGTGATTTTGTGAGTTAACTCATGTTTACAGCCATCTTGAAGCGTATGTTCATATTTTAACAGATAGACCAACAAGCTTTAACAGGTTATAAAGTTATATGTTTAGAGCTCTGTATGTGATTCACTTTAACATGTTATAAAATCACATGTTTAGAGCTTTGTATGTGATTCTAATATTCCAAATATGCAGGAATTTGACTTTATCTGCACTGGCATCAAGATGGACAAAAGATGGTGTTATGGTTCTAGCTTCAACCCACTGTCTCAGCCTTTACGAGCAACAATCCAAATGCTGTTGGTGTCCTCCGATGAAATCTAAGAAGAACATGTGTTATACGGATAATAGCCATCATATCAGAGATCGAGATGGAAGGCGAGTTAGGAATAACAACTACAGATGCGGTGGCTCAAGTTTTGGTAAATTGCTGTTATTTGAATGGTAATTGTACTTTGCTATCATATCAAGTTTATACCGGGGTAGCCTTGGGAGCATTTATCTGGACTTTTATAGAATATTGTCTTCACCGTTTCGTTTTCCACATGAAGGCCAAAAGTTACTGGTTCGTTACACACACATGTACTCACTATCTATGAATTAATCCTCTTCAACTAGATGCTAATGTTATTCTGGAACCATTCCAGGGGAAACACGGCACATTCTATTCCATCTCTGGAACCTTGCGAAGCTTCTGGCAACTCCTTCAGCTGCACCTGCATTGTTTCGAGGCGGCCTGCTTTGGTATGTGATGTACGATCTTACTGACTACTACCTTCACCATGCTAACCCAACTACAGCAGTGACCAAAAACCTCGAGGTTAAACAAGGCCAAAGTCTTTTTTTTCTTTTGTATACATACAAGACCTTACACATCCGTTATCGAGAGTTTATATATGATTGGCTTTTTTTTAATATCTGCAGAAATCCCATTTGACCATCACTTCAGGATTTAGGACAAGGGGTTTGGTGTAACTTCGTCGCTATGGGACAGTGTTTGGTACCGTTAATTAGCATTGTTTTCTACACTTTTATTTTGATACATGGATTTTTATATTTTGGTTATTATATAATCTTATGAATACGTTTTTGACATGGTTTCAAAGTGGTAGTATAAAAAAGAGTAATTATAATGAAACAGGACGAACAAAGTGATGCACACCGTGTGTTTGTGGCTATGACAGTTACAACATGTACACTAATTTCCCAAGATTAAAAGTTAGTGCTTGGAGTATATCAATATACCTAATCTCATTTGTTGGTTTAGTATTATTTATGAAGCTAAAGACATCTAATTTCTCCAAAAAAAACTTCTTTTAGAGACTTACGTTTAGAAAATGGTGTAATCTTTGAATTCATTCTAAGTTGTACCAATTGAAACATTAATTTTCTTGCACACCAACTGCTACATATCATAGATACGAATGATAAGTTTTCGTTAAATACATGCAATACTACTTTTTAAAAAAATATATAGGTAATAGCTATTATCTGCGATATTATAAAAATTGCTTATTTGGTATATTTTAAAAAGTATTTTTTAATTATTTTATCAAACTTATATACATATTTTTACTACCTATTTTTATTGTATATATATTAAAACAATGGAGTTTTGATATTTAAACTCAAACATTAAAAAATAAAATATACATATACATAACCAATTTATAAGAGATAAGTGTGTGTACTTTCTTGAGCACTCAAATAATAGTTGAACTCGGATTATTCATATATTATACGATAAAAAGTACTTTCTCTGTGTTTTTTGTTTCAAACTAAATGACATTTTTAAATTTCAAAACTAAAATTTATTATTTTAATTTATATCACTTTTTATATTCCATAAATATAAATTCTCTAATTAGTTTTATTACTGATTTTTTAGCCTAAAATTTTCCATATTTTTTTTTCAAATGTTTTACAACAAGTTGAGTGATACATTATAAATTTAAGATGCTGATACAAAAAATATGAAGCAGCTCCTAAAAAAAGTAATCAAAATAATAAATTTGAAAATGTACCAAAATAAGTGTGAAAATAAAGTAAGAATCAATTTTAAAATTGCTACTTTTTAAATCATTTTAGCATTGAAAAAAGATTGATGTCAATTTTGAAGGTTGTTCTATATAGATTCTAAACACTGTTAATATTTTTCCAGTTTTGTAATATTGAACTAAATTAGTTAAAAAGAGCAAGCTTAGTGATTTTAAAGTAAAAATATAAATCAGTTGCGATTAATAATATATTTTTATAATCTAAATATGTAAGATAAAAAAATATTTTGGCTAATAACTAAGGTTTAATAAATTATTTATTCATTTCATATTTACTCATTATCCTATACATATTTTAAATATTAAAAACAAGAAATTGTGAGTTTTACTCATATTTAATTCAATTTACAAAAGTTATATTCAGTTTACTATTTATATTTTTGACAAAATACTATTTATAGTTTTATAACATAAATGTAATATATGTTCAATATATACAAGATACATTTATATTGTATAATTCCAGGTGTAGCCCGGATAAAATCTCTAGTTATAGTAATGACCCATAACGTGATTTAAGATCTTATTAATTACTGATTACATGGAGTCTGGAAATTTGGGGTAATGTCCAAATTCTCTTCTAATACAACAATTTATAAATAAAAGGTATGTAGATGTTATAATGATTCCTAATTTTAAGCATTTAGTTAATACATTGATATACTCTTGTGGCTTTTTGTGGACTGTGTAATGATTTGAATATGTTTTAAGGAAAGTATAGACATGTACTTCCACTAGGCAAATTAATTTCAAAAATAATTTATCTATGTAAGAGTACATATCTTTAACATTTAAACTTTTTTCAGATTAAAATCTTACATACTCTTTTCTCAATATACATACGTGTCTTTGATAATAAAGTTGGCTTTGTTTCTCTCCTTGGGGGGAATTAATCCACGTGTCATCTAATTTAATCATCTCACGATTTTATCTTGCTGAATGGGCCAAGTGTTATATTTGAGTAAGTTAGTAAGCTTTTATACTGTTTTTCATTCGAGCCCAAATTTGTATTAGATTTTAATCTTTTAGATGTTGGGATACAGACCAGAGTTCCTGTCTCCTTCCAGATCAAGCCGCCGACGAATGAATCCTCTGTAACGGCTACATTTTTCATTTCTATCTATTCTCTTTATCCGGGCATTAACATGCTTTTTACCACTCCTCTCACTCACATGCATTAAATCAACCTCATCATATTAAAAATAACCGAACAATTTTCATTCTATCTTCCCAATAATTATCTTATACATTTAACATCTCCGCTCATATCCTTCATATCATATTCTGGTTGTGTGATGTTTATAGCATAACTCTGAATTTAGGTCGTGACCAAATCTCAACATCAATCAAGGTATTCCCAGTATAAGATTAATTATTTCAGATTTATTTTCATTGGATTCAGTAATGTTTTAAAAATTCATAGTTTACAGATTATGCAAGATTGAGATTTTCTCTTTTATATTTAGATCAACTTCACTTCCCTCTAGAATGCAATTATGGGTTTGTCACCATACGCACAAAGCTTTCTTGATTAAATATCTAACGTTTTCAAGAAGAGAACCATTCCAAAGGTAAAAGCTTGATTTCTTTGAATTTTGGATCTAGATGATAATCTGATTTGTTATCTATAAATAAACATAATTAGCTATACGATCTGTTTTACAAGATTTTGCAAATATTTGCTCATGATTCAACCCGAAAAACAAACCCGTTTTAAAATCAGGCATGATTAGCTATTGTTTAAACATGTTTCAGATTTCTGATCGACGTGTAAAGTTTATAGGAAATCTTTGTCTCAGGAGACCTTGAGGCACAAGATTCACAATCATCAGAGATAAATGCTTGGTAAACTAAAAAATTTCGAAATCTGAAAACTTCAAACCAGTTAGATTCATATATGTCAATAGTGAATGAAGTCATTGACTTAAGATTCTGGGAATGTATAGTCTGTAACTGAGCTGGAAAGTCCATGATGGAGTTGTATCACTAAGAATTGGCTTTGTATTGCATTTTTCCCATTGAAGAAAGTTAAAACGCCTCCGGAGACTTTTACTTGAGATTTCCATGAGAGGAGAGTTTGACCTTCTTTATATATAGAGAGAGAAACATGGTGTTTCAGATATATGTCAAGCCCCAAAGGTAAGTCTATTTGCATCGTAACATAGTGTTTCAGATTTTCCCAATGTGGTTGAAAGTACCATTATCGTATCTGAAAGCCCTAATCCGCCATTTCGCTGAAGCTTCTGGCGACAGAGAACAAGAACACTGTTTTTTTCTGAGGCACCTCAATCTTATCAGGCACGAAAGAGTCAAAATCAACTACTACAATTGCGATGAACATGATAGTGATCACACTTTGCTTCACTTTCTTCTTTGATAGGTGCTCAAATTTATTTTTGACCAATCTTGCATTTTTTGCATTTTTTATTACATGTCACACACGAAACAAGCTAAACTGCTAAAGTGATGAAGGATTACCAGAAGCAGTATTCACAGCTGAACATGACGGTAAACAAATTTTCTATTCATTTCTAACAACACAATACTCTGAAATTATGGGTAATTGTGAAGATTAGTTGACTCATGTTTGTGTGTTTATAGATAGAGATGGTGTGCCAGGAAATTGATGAAACACTTAAAAAAGAAGAACTTGAAGAAGAAACTAAAGATCTAACTAACCAGGTAGTTACTGCAATTTTAGTCAAACGATACATACACACACACATACTTACACACCTTTGGTTAGTTTTCTTCAAGCTGATGTTGTTCTTATAGATGGTTGATGAGATTACACTACATCTCAGGTTGGCTTTTTTAAATAGTTAAGTTAAATTTGTCAAGGAAAACATTATGGGTTGTTTAAAAATCAAAACTTTGTCTCTTGCTTCTTTCTAAACATTTATCTTCAGCTTCTCTGAAACAACTACAAAAAAAAAAAAAATGTTTCCACTACGGTCAATGAAAAGAGAAAGAGGCACGCGTACGCATGTTGACTGTATCAGTTCAAATAACTTAATTTGCTTCATATCTGAAAGAGAAAATTAGTTCATTTGATGTTCATATCTTTTTGCAGCTCCGAATCTACTGAAGTGGATGATCTATAGAGGAGATTAGCTTAGCTATGATGAAACAGAGAGATGAACCTTCTTATTTGTAGGTAGCATATGTCAGCATCAAATGTAATAACTTGCTTTTCTGAGAGTCAGTATAATATCTACCGATACAATAAACAAGTTTGGATTGGACGTATTTTACTTTTACACATCAACCTTGCAAATAAATCTCAGCCAGACCAGCTAAGAAACAGATGTTGTCTTTTTGTTGTTTTTTCTATCCTCATGGATCTACATCAAAAGCTCCGAAGGTCGAACAAAAAGACATAAAAAATTAAGAAACAAAAAACTTATAAACAAGTATCAAGTTAAGAATGTCCAAACATGATATTCCTTGATTCCCTTCCATTACTTACCATGTTACTTTGTAATGATAATCTTTTTAAAAATCTCATCAGACTCAACCTATCTCCAACCATTCCCTAACTCTCCCTCTATATATATACGTACAAAAATATAAACTGAAAATAAATATAGATTTAGTACAATGGTTACACTCTTGGATTATACTCACACTTCTTCTTTCCATCGGTCCTGCTCTTGCTTCTAAACAAGAATCAAACCCAATAATTAATTGGTGTTTCCTGCATAATTATAACTAACATCGTTGACAAAGTTAAAAAAAAAAATATGAAATTTTTGTGAATAATTCAAACTTTTGAAATGATATTACAAATGAAAATTATAAAACCAATATGTGTTATTTTATATTAAATTTTTGTTTTTATTTATATTTTAAAAACACCTTTCTTATTTTTTTTTAGAATTTATGACTTGATAATATTTAAATATAAATCTATATCTTATTTTTCAAAAAAAAAACTATAATAAAAACTATTACATCTTAATCTTAAAATTATTACTAGAATAATCATCTTCCGAGTTTCGCAATCGTCACGAACCACCGCGTATCACCAACTCCCCCTACCTCATAAGATTATCTTTAGCCCCTCCATGAGGCAATTGAATCTGAGTTAAAACTGCATCACCTTCGATACAATTAGCTACTATAACAGTATTTTTTTCAAACTGAACTAAGATACCTAGCAACAAATGTTCATAGTTTTATAACACAAATAGCAAACAACATAATATAAAATGTATCTTATATTATAATAACTTATTACACAAAAAGTAGCCTATATAATATAAAATGTACTAATTAAAAAAATTATAAATATAAAAGATAAGCACTCCGTGCGAAGCGCGGAAAAACCACTAGTATATATATATAGAGGCCGTGAAAGACATCTCTTTATCAAAATTGATCACATTCACAAATATATTAATATCAGTTTTTTTCTAGATTCACTATTAGGGAGCTTCATATTTGTTGCAGATTTGAAACCAATCAAAACAATGCAGAAAATAAAGGTAAAAATCATATGTTCTTAGAAATAATATTTTTTTTGTCAGTGGTATAACCATTAAATGGTTCTTATTAAGTATTCATTTGACATAAAACACATATGAATTCAGTATGTTTCTCATCAACAAAATAACAAAAATCTTACTGAATTAAAAATCAGTCTCTTCAAATTTTAAAGTCTATGAACTATGCATTGAGAGAATACATGTTTGACATATAACTCTACAAAGAAAGATGAACACAATGGCATATTTCATTGATTTATGTCTCCTTTGACCTCATAAATGTACAGCAACAATACCTATAAAAAACAAAATTCTGAATCACTATTATGTAATAGAGAAGAAAAAATTCTAATTAAAAGATTTTATATACCATAAACTTTTAATTTATAAATCTTAAATAAATATCTCACTCAGCGCATGTGTGTGGGTTACTACCTATTACACTATTATAAATAGAGAAATGTACCCTTAACTTAATGCTCCTATATTTTAAAAAAATAAATCAATGAAAATAAGGAAATCCCTATTTCATTATGTATTCTATAGAATAGATTCTACATATGAGCTGTATTGGGCGACTAAATAAGGTACTCCAAAATATAAATATGTTATGCAATCTAATATATTAAAAGAGAAGTCATGACTCATTTTATGTATGATATTTTAGTTTGGATCATCCTTAGAATTTTATAAAATTTGAGATAAAATTATAATATTTTTTCATATCTTTAATTTTTGTTTGAAATAAAAATAAATAGTTTTAAGAAAATTCTAACAAAATCTTTTAGAATCTTTTCAAGATATAGTTTCAAAAATTATTTGATTAAAATTTTAAATTATCATAAAATATAATTAAATTTTTAATTCATTTTTTATTTATAAACAAAAATTAAAATTATGTAAAATACTTTTAACAATATCCCAAAACTTTGTTTATGTATTATGTAAGTCCAACTTAATTTACTTCTTACATATATTTTGAATTTAGAAATAAAAAAAAATATAAATTAGTAATGTTACATAATAATGTTTTTATAAATTGTTACAAAAATATAAATTTATAAATTTTATATTATTAATATTATAAGTCACATAAAAATTATTATAAAATTGGATAGCATATAGGATCAAATTATATTTATTTATTGATAAATTTTATTATATCATTTCAAATATTTTCGTATTAATATACCCGCATGGTTGTGCAGGTCGAAATCTAGTTCAGATTAAGTTAGATGAAAAATGCACTTGTATTAGGTGTTGGTTTTAAATTTTTCCAAGTAATCTCCTTTATATGTCATTAACTTCATTGAACAAATTTATAACATATAATTTTGCCACCCTCTTTATATAGATTATCATATATCAACATCAACGAAGTTAGTGACAAAATTATAACGTGAAATTTTCGAGTTTTAAAATACAAAACATGATCATATAATCTATCAATGCAAATTAGGAAATCCCTCATAAACTAACTTTTTAAATAAAAATTCCTAAAAAGATTTTCCAAAAATAAATCAATCATTGGTAATGCTCCTTCATGTAAAAAAATCAATCAATGAATTGCGTCTAGATGAAGAAAAGGATTTGTAGTGGTAAAATGCAATCATAAACCAATCATATTTATATAGATTACTATATATAGACATCAACGAAGTTAGTGACAAAATTATAATTTGATCATACATAACGTACTATATATTTGTATATGTCCATATAAACTACGTGATTTTTAAAAATACATTACGTGATCCTATAAATAACATAATTTGATATTCACATATTTATATGTCTGCATTTTTACTTGAATAAATTAGTACATAACGTACTATATATATCATTGTATGTATATAACACTGTTATTTACATATAAATAACTCCAGTATTATGGACGATTTACATGTCCACATTTTTAACGCGAATATATATATGTCTACATTTTTACACGAATAATAAAATACTGGAGTTTATAAATTTTTGAGTTTTAAAATACATAACATCATCATATAAATAACATATAGTTTGATATACACTTTTTCTATGTCTACATTTTTATTTGAATAAAATAAACAACATATATAACATATTTTGATATACACTTTTTATATGTCTAAATTTTTAAGACAATAAAATAATACTGGAGTTTATAAATTTTCGAATCTATATATCCCTTATATATTTTCGAAATATTGTATATGTTATGAAGGCTGTAACATATTTTGTCTTGAACATGCATATAAAATGAAGCATATAATATAATTTTTTCTTTACAGCAACATAAACAGATTCATACTGAATTTGTAAACGAAATCGGTAACAATCCATCCATGTGAACGACAAAAGATGATTGTTTTCTGACACTGCGTGCTAAGCTATCTGCCCTTAAGTTTCGCGTTCGTGGTACATAGACGATCTCGAAGTTGAGGAAACTTTCTTTTAGCGTCTTGAAATCCTCCATATATGTTGAACGCTGGTCATTCTTCTGGTTCCGGCACCATCTTCACCAATTGAGAACAGACTGTTGCAAAAGTTACTTGAAACTGATGCATTTTTTTCTTATATTCCATTGTCCAGATTAGCGCTTACACTTCGGAATGAAGAGGTAACAGATTAGCCCTAACGTTTCTTTCCCCCATTAGTCCAGCAAAGCCTTCCAGCGTACTATACCAACCTTGCCCAGAGAAAACCTCCTTATCCTTCCATGATCCATGTGTAAAACACCAGCACCATGGTATTGATGGTATGTTCGTATCTTCCACTTTGTTGGGGTGCCTTTTGTGGATGTATCACCTAGGCTTCAGCCCAAAGGATTGATTCCATTTCCGCTAATTTAAGTGTATCCCTGGGATCCATATCCAAATTGCTACAAGTTGTATTATTCCTTCATTTTCAAATATATCACAATATTCATGTAAATTGATGATCCTCTATTTTTGGGAGGACTCTCCAGAATAATCTATATAATATAATCATTTGGTAGGTTTATTTGGTAATGGCATGAAATGTAAGTATTCTAAGCAAAAAATGATTAATTAATAAAGGATGTGAGGTGTATTGTGGTGTTGACACATAGGAAATGGCAAAGTTGTTAATCACACATGAATATGAGGTTTCTTTTTTTAAATATTCCTCAAATAATAATAAGGGGATTATTAATTTTTTTAACTTATGTACTCCCATAATTTGTCACACAAGTGTCATATGTGAATATAACCTTACAAAGAAATAAATATATAAAATTTAATAAAGATATAAAATAAATTACTATTTATTTAAACTGAAGCATAAATGTAAATAGCTAGCGAGACGTATACCAATTATTGGTTATAGACGCTTTCTGAATAAATTATAAACTCTATAAATTAATTATGTTAGAACAATAATATTTAATTAATTTATAGAGTTATTAATTTATAATTTTTTTCTTTTATATTTTTCTATTTTAATTTTTTTTTATAAAAATAAAAAGATCGATGTTGATTTATATAGAATAATTTTAGACTTTCTACTGTCAAATTTCTTTATATATTATTTAGTGTATTGGAAATATGTTTCATAGAATTTAAATTGAGTTTATGTATAATGTAAGGAATATTACCAAAATAAATAGAAGTGTTTAAACTATAGAGATAATTCAATTGTGAATATAAAATAAATAATATAATATTTTGTTTATACTTAATAAAAATTATATAAAAATAATTAATATAAGATTTTAGTGGGTCATATATTAATATAAGATTTTTTTAAAAAAATATTATCTTATTGATTAGATCATTTTTGAATCATCACTATTGTGGCTCAAAAATATTTATTAATTTATCATGTTTATTAATTTATCATATTTATTAATTTATAGAGTTTCTATAAATTTTCAACTATATGTCTTTAATGAATGCAAAAGAAATTTTGTGTTGAAAAAAAAAAAAAAATCAGAAAAAAAAACCATTTTTGTAAGAAAAACTATTACGTCATGAGTGTCCTAGTGGACACGTTCACTCTTTCGACTTGTGTATTTCACCATCCACTTGGAGGTTTGAATATTCATACACACAGTATCACAGTTCATTTTATGATAAGTCACTCATAAATCTATTTCTCCAAGCACATTTAATTTTGGAATTGTTTCTAGACTGTGACCAAAAAGATAAGTACATTTTGATGACATATATAGTCAAATTAATCCATATAAAGTTTTCAACGTACACTACCATATATCATAAACTGAGATGCTACAATCATCTCTCATACAATGTAACGTCCTTGTTGCACTTTCAGATCATTAGACATGTTAGCGTGAGCTCATCTAGGTCTCCACACTCATATGAGTCCAGTTCCGATACACTTGTAACACCTAGCCTGCTTACACAAAATATTTGTTTACTAAATATGCAATCACCATATAATTTTTTTCAATGTTTTAGATTTTTTTGCATGATATTATGAATCACTTCCTCATATATTATCCAACATTTCTCTCCTTCAATTCTAACATGTTTAACTCTAGAGGTTTTTTATAAACTGAAAAAATAAATAAATTTTAGTAATATAAATAGTTAAATCAGTTCTTATCAATTTTTTCCTTACAAACTAACATATCCACAAATCGGAATGTTACAAAAATCTTTTATGACTTGTGTTTGAGTTAGAACACAAGTTTACAACATATACTATAGTGTGAGCTTTGTTGGAGGTCAACCCAAGTACCCAAAACACCTTCGGATTGAGCATCGTCCATTGACAAATTTGATTCCTCATTTGTTTGTCAATCCAATATGTCTCAGCAGAGCCGTACTTATAGCTTACTGAAAAGGACATATGGTCCAGGCCCCTGATTATCACAATATTATTTGGGGTCCCTAATTGTAAAAATCCTACTTAGTTTAGCAGCTAAAATATCTATTTACATGAATCGTAGCCTACATTTTTTACCCAACTTTCCCATAAATTAACTTCTTTATGCGTAATTCAGTTATATCTTCAGTTTATAGGTAACAATGTATTTACGCAATAATTTTTAATAGTGTAGATTTTATCTTTACATTTAGTTAATATGATTTAATTTAAATAAGTAATATTTTTAACATTTGGTTGAATACAATTTTTATTTTGTCTCGGGCCCCCAAATAGGTGGGCACGGCACTGTGTCTCAGGGCATTTATTTCCCGCTAAATAGAGTGTCACATTCGAAGTTGCCCTATAAATTGGCAGGAAAATGATTGTTTACCGTGCCATATTTTAAATTGACTTAAACCACCGGTTTCTTGCTTGGTTAACCACTAACCAATCATTTGAAAAGTAGAATGACCTTTCGTTAACCACTAGGATTAAAGAGCTGAACGTAGAGAGTCATTTTAGACATTTATAATCACAAATAATCAAAGTGTAATCCAGTGGTCACTAAAGAAGCAGATATAGTTGCGAATTTGCGATTATACAGACCACTAAAATCTAGTACTAGTACAATTTATAGATCAGATTATATACAGCTCACCAATCGTTGTCAACGAGACATGTCACTCTACATTACATGTACATGAAAGTTTAATTAATTAAATTTATTACTATTATATAAATTAACATGCGGTTATAATATGATAGGGTGATGCATAAGTTGAAAACTTATCTAATGATGAGTTTTTAAAAATTTAATGTAGAAAGTAGAACTAGTGGCGTAGAAAAAAGAACCAAGTGTAGAGAGACTTTTAGTAATTAACACAAAAGCAAATGTAGTATGGAAGAATTAGGTCATGATTTGCTTTATATTTGAAAAATGTTCCAAAATAGTCGATAAGAAATGATGTATCGATGTCTCAAATAGTAAAACGTAATTATATCTCTACAAGATAAACTACTATTTGTTTCCTCGATTATAATTGATTCGTTTGAGTCACCTCTAGGCTCTAATTAGGATTTGCTTCTGAAGTTAGTGGATAATTTTTCATACATATAATGATATAGCTAAGTTATAACACTCAAAGATTCATGAATATATTTAATATACAAACCAATATTTTCAGATCTCAAAATCAATATAAGGTTTTAAGATATTGATTAAATTTTAATTATATTAATACTAATGGCGTCTAAGTTTATAATTGGCAACTTTCATAAGAAATACGATATTGGGATGCACTAGATGAGCATGCCAGAACTTAACATATTGACCTATATATAATCAGTTTAGTATGAATCTCACTAAATTTTTTTTTTTACATATTTTAGAATTTTTAAAATTTATGTACATTAGTTAGATAGAACCGACTCTGTAGACGAGTTAGCTAAGAACGTGATATAGAAATCTTCAATACTGAATTAACAAATTTACCTAGCTATCTTATGGATATTCATATCTCTGGATTCTAGACCATTTTAGCCTAACCCAAATTCATAGAAGTTCAAACAGTATATCTCATTAGCTGTTTTTAGATTGTTTACTCTAGCGACGTGCTTTTCCTCTCTGCTACAAAGGTATATCAAAAATTACAACGTCATTAAACTTATAAAGAAAAGAAATCCACAAATTCTCATATGGATTTGGAGTTTAAGGCATCTTTAGATTAGACCAGCCCTGTACTTAGCCTAATCTAGTCCAGCTCGTAAATTTTAGTCCATATTGTCCCATTATTTTTGTCAACGAGTCCATAGTCCCATCTGTATATAAATATATAGTGCTAAGTGCAGCCGATGATGTAACTTATCACATATGAACAGTTTGAGCCTTGTGCCTATGCTGTTGCTGGAGCAAGTACATATAGTGGACGGGACAGTGTCGTCCTTTCTTATTCTGTAGGGTTTCTATGTTTATACAATAATTAATTATGCTTTGAAATCAGAACTTCTAACGCAATAGATATTCAATAACCAGAGCATATATTGACAGTTTAACTCGGTAAATCTATTTAAAGGTACACAAGGATATGTATGCCATTATAGTTTTAACACTGAAAGAAATTTCATCATTTTCTTGTGATCTGTATGACTTTTAACCTTTTTGTAATGTTTTTGATTGTTTATGTATACACGAACTTAGGCATTGAAATCAAATCCCCCGTCTAAGTATTCTATAATAACAATACGCAAGATAGGAAAATGAAATTTATCCAGCAATATCTTGTGAGCTGTGATGAATATGCATAACTTGGACCAATCAAATACATTTAGCGTGGAGCTAAGTAAGGGGCTGATTCAGGTCATTGTCTCATCCAAAGTGCTGGTGTTGAACATAACATAATAAAAAAAAAAGATCAAGTTCATTAAGCATTAAAATCCTAGCTCGACTAGAAAGATCCATCCGACCAAATTTAATGAGATTTGGCGGGGAACACATTCAAACTAGAGACATACATTCGGCTTATAAAAAATCTTTACTAAGTTGCAAAAGAAAACAAAATTCTTTACAATTAAAAGTCTAGCAAAACAAATGAGGTATATTCTTAGTTGAGATAGGTCTAAATCTTCTGTAGATATACAATTTTCAAAAAACGTAACACAATAATATAGTCATTCTCTATTTGTACAAATATCAAGATATCAACGCAAGACATTTGTTCTAAACTCAAACTCTCACCATCTCTTTTTTTTTTTTTTAATAAAGCAACAAATTAAGATGATTGTAGCAAATATCTTCTCTATTAAGTAAACTATATATTAAACTCTTCAAACTAGTTTTAATCATTTGTTCGAATCATAGATTTAGTTCTTACGCTGCTAATATTATAGAATATTAATTGTTGTTTTTCCGTCATCATAAAGACAAATACTTCGTTTATGACCGGGTCTCACCACGATTTATTAATCTTTTATTTTTTTCTAAAATTAGTTGATTTTAAATCAATTTGGTATGGATGTTGATATATCTTAATAAAATAAAACAAAAGAAACCAATGAAGATATATACAGACAAGTGAAGAGGGATCCAGCTCATGTCGAGGTCCTTCGAACTTTTATATTTTATTATCAAGTTTAAAACATAATTATTACGCAATTTCTTATTCCCCTATTGTGCGATTGGGGGACATTACTAAAGGCTGATAAGTGATTTGTTCTTGATTCTCTACTGTGATTTTATTATTTATTGTTACCAAAAGCAGATTTCTTTCAGTTACAAAAAAAAAAAAAAAAAAAAAAAAAA
>CAKOAT010415154.1:3092-41005 GCA_932364175.1 Eruca vesicaria subsp. sativa | reverse complement strand
TTGTGAGAGTTTAATTTTCTTCCTTACTTAATTACTCGATTATTTAACCGTTTGAATATACCTAATTTTATCGTTAAATATTGCTAAAACCTTGCAATTACGAGGTCTTCACGTTTCTCTTATTTCTGGCGAACTTTTTGTCCCGCCGACAACCTTGTAAATCAGATCCAGATTTGCCTGTTTAGGAGAAATCAGAAACTATATATATATATTAAAAAGAATCACCCTCCCCAAGAAAATGCATGACCATAAATTATTATCAAGCTAATTATTAAGTTAATCAACATCTTTAGCTTTTGAAGGTGTTCCGAACTAGCATATGTTTGATAAAATTCGACTTTTAGCTTTTTTATCCAAATTTTACACAAACACGAAAATAGTATACATATATATATATTCTATAAAACAACTATAGTTTAAAACTGGCGTTCAAAAAAATTAAGAATAAATCTACATTTCAGCCAAAATTACTCCATTAGCGGTAACAATTATTTTTGCAAATTTATGAAATTTGTATATTTCTTTTTGTTAAAGATGTCATTCTATTGTTGAATATCTAGAACTATTCCAAAGTCAAATGAAACTAATAATAATTATGCATATTACCCTACTATTGAGATTCAGTCGCTTTAGTGTAGAAATGTAGAAAATATGGTTTAATATTAGATTACGAAAAACAAGTCTAAATAATGATGGCAGAAAACAAAAGTCTAAATAATTACAACTGTTTTTTTTTTACTGTAATGTAGTTAGTGTTTTGTTTCAGTCGTGTTTTGCAAATATTTTCAAAGTTGTATTTCAAACTGTACATTGGTAGTAGAAGTATGTGAAAAATGGGCATGGTTAACTTTACGTTTGTCTTCCTAAACAATGTTCATTTGATTCCATAAGTGTAGTGGAGAAAATGATTGCTTTCGAAGAACTCCGTTTTCTTTTTTCCTATGATAGGTAAGATGAACTTTCATAGTGACGTGACATGTTCCATTTCATTTCTTTTTAAACTAAAACTTTTTATCTTCAAATCATAGGTCTTTGTCTAACTATTGCACATAACCAAGAACATGGACATATATAAATTTTGTATATGTTAATAACGTAGGCATGTGTTTTGGCATAATCGATTTCATCACCATATGTCATTGAGAATGAAAATAAGTTTATGTTAGTTTGTTACATTTTTATAGCCAACGTTGTAGCGATCTTTCTAAGTTTACAGTCAGCAATCATTGTTGTTTAGTTGTATATTTTTATATAAATACTCCAAATAGTGATATTTTTAAAGAAATAACCCAAAATAGTTGTCCGAAAATTATAGATGAACATCAGCCCTATATTTTTCAAAAAAAAAAAACATCAGCCCTATTTTAGGAATACTAGCTATTGTAAGGTAAAATGATTTTCTTCAATTTCTCATCTCACATTATTCTAATGAAATTAGTTGCATCTATGATTTAAAAGGTTAGATCGTTTAAAGCATTGAGTACTATGAATCTCACACATTTTTATTTTCTCTCTAGATTTCTTTACTTTCTTGCTTTAGGTGGAGGTTTTTTCGGACTTTGACAACCATTGCCGAACTAAATGGAGGTCTATCCTTTCCCCCCCCCTTCTTTTGGTCATCTTTGACATAATCTATATTATTAAAAGAGAAGTACCCATATAAAATACCCCTAAGTTTTTCTAATTATTTACAATGTTATGCCACTGAAATTATTAATTACCCTACCTTATAGGATTCTTTGTCTTTTCACTTTATTTAATGCATTTCCAAAATCAAATTTTAACTAAAAATAATTATGGCAAGAATAATTAATGAAAATAATTATTTTCATATATACGTTTCGTAATTAAATAAATAAATTATATAGAAATTGTTTTACTAATTCCATATACATAATAATTAATTCCAGTATTAATTAACCTACCATCTAGGATTTTTTTTATATTAATTATCTACATATCTTTAAATAGTTAATGAACAATATTTTTTTCAAAGATATATAATTATATTTTTATTATTTATAAGTAATAACTAAAATAAAAGTCACAAAAAGAAACATTTATATAATACATAATAAAAAGATTAATATAAACATATCATGTTATGTATATTTTTATATAAATAATAGTTCAAGGTAAATTCAGAATAATAAAAGTTATGTAACTACTACAAACATACATCATTTAGTATAAACCTAAAAATTAAAAGAAAATAAAACACCCATCCGGACGGGTCATGGTCTAGTCTATTTTATTAAAATAGAAGTACCAATATTAATTACCCCTTAGACTTATAATTTATTTACAACTTAATGCCATTGAATAACTAAATGAATCTATATTTAAATAATTTTTGTCTTTTGCAAAATTGATGAAGTCATCATTTCTCCTAATTTTATGCACTCTATGTCTTTTCCAAAATTATAAAAAATTTCTAAATTTAATTCACAGTAAAATTCAGTATAAATTTTTCAACTTACATATTACATGTCAATAATATAAACATTAATGCCATCACAAAATATTTATGTGATAATTAAAGTTATATTTGTCTCACTCTCCCCCACCAAACTAATCTTCACCAATATAAATATATTTCAAGCACCACTATAATTATTTACCAACTGAACATGTATATACAATAATTTCTTATATATTACCATAAATTTTTGATCACTAAAAAATAACAATAAAACATTTTTGATCATATTGTAAAATTGATGGTAATATAATTCATGGTTTATGAGATAAAATAAAAGCAACCAATATAAACTATAGAATTACTATGTTTGTATATATCATTATTAAATAATTATTTTAAACGGATAAATTTTGAAAATATATACTATTACTTAAAAATATTTACCTGAAAAAAATAAAAATATCCGCATATACGTGGTTTAAATGTACATAAACTTAAACTCATTTATAATTTCTTATCTGTTACATCAAATTGAAATCTTAATTTTTATATGTTCCAAATTGAGTTGAAGTTTAGAAAACATTTTATTGTCGTACAAATGTTATAGCTAATGTATCAATTATAATTAGCAAGTTAATTCATAATTTTCTATTTTCGTACTTTTCATTTAAAAAATTTATTCACTATATATTTTAGACATGGATCTAATTATATAAATGTTGGAATTGCTTACATGATACTTAATATTGGTGACATATTTTACGCTAAAATGCAAAAAATATAAAATACAAATATAACATTTACATTTACAAATATGATTACATTTACAATATAACACTAAGTACAAACACAAACTAAAATATAAAATTAAGTACCCGTACGGTCGTACGGGTCAAGTTCTAGTCTATATTATAATGGGACATTTTGCTCACTTCCATCACGCCACGCCAATATATTTGTGGATCCGACTGAAAAAAATAAAAATAGATTAATAAGAAATAGAATCCAAATTATTTACTTTTCAAACAAAATTTTTACCACTAGACTACTATGAATACTTGACATATTTTAGAAATAATATACTATAGTACCTAAGTCATTTTATAAATTAAATAAACTATTTAATTCCTGGGTATTCCCGATTAATCATTAAATCGCTAGATCTTCATATTCATAGAGTTCTATTATCATGAATCAGTTTTTCATACTCTACTTTCACATCTCCTAGTTTTCTTTTGTTGATTAACAATAAACCACACTCATAACACATCATGTATTTCGGTTAATATATACGCTATCTAAACATAGGAATCCTTCATATTGGATTATCTCATAGATTTTTCTTCTAGACGAATTTTATTACATCTTCTCAGAAATGACTTCATCTTTAGATGTTGATGGATTGATTGGTAGTATTATCATAAGAATTATACTCTTATTATCCAATCAACATTTATGAGAAAGCATTTAGAAATTCATTTACAAGATGCTAATATTCTTCAAATGCTATTTGCTCAAAGGTCTCATGTAAAGCTTTTGAAAGATCATTTGTTCTTAGAAAATATAAAATTAAAAATAATTATACATAATTAATTTCCAAAAAATGTAATTATATATTTTTAATTTAAAAGTAGTAGTTCACATTTTAAATATCATATAATTTATATAATTACACATATCAATCATTATATTTAATAACAAACCTAAATTTAATATAATTATATGTTATAGATATAAACATATTTGTATTATTTAAAAATAAATAGATTAATCATTTAATGCTCTACCAATAATAAAATAATAAATTTTATGATAATTATAAAATTATATACTGCTACTGTTCTATTAATCACTTTATTAAAAAAAATTAGTAAGAGCATACATCTTCTACAGTATAGTGCATCTACAACATATTGATACTATTTTATTATCAGATGTACTAATCAAGGCCTAAAACCTTTACATGCCTGTTAACTTTTGATTCTTTCTACCTTGGTCGCCTCCGTTTATGGGATTCTCGAAACATAAAAATGGCTAATTTATGAGAAAGAGAAGAACATTGGCATTTAAAAAAGATTGCATAATAGTACCCATCTACTCCGTTAAGTAATAATGAACCATGTTCATAATACCTCCTGCATTATGCTTAATATATACTAGATCTAAACGGAGAAACCATTCATCTCTGATTCTCTCATTAATTCTTTTTCCAGTCAAATATTATCACATCTTCTCAAAAACAATTTCAGCTTTTGCTTCGGTTCCTAAAGTCGTTGCATGCGTCTCAACTTTTGATTCTCTTTACTTTGGTTGAACTGCTCAGTTTATGGTTGTTTGTCGCCTCTGTTTATGGGATTCTCAGAATATAAAAATGGCGAATTTATGAAAAATAGAAAAGATTGTGAAGAACCTTTGACATTTAACAAGACTGCATAATGTTTGCGGATATACAGAACTTTTGAAAACCTTATTGACGAATATAAACTACTTCACACGCTATATCGGTCCAGCTTATATGTCAAACATCAAAAGATATAACAAAATTATAGAATACATCAATTATATCTCCGAAACCGCGTTTGCGCGGAGACTATATTATAATGGTTGAGTTTCAAGACTCATATAGGATCCACGTGATATTCCATCCGGTCAACCACGTTATCAATTTGTTTTGATTTGGTATAATTATGTGTGGGATGGTGTGAGTTTGTAATTTATATTTAGAAGTCCATTCTAAAGCACTTAGCCAAAGATAATAAAACTCTACGTTTAGGCTTAGGTCATGAGGCGTCTCTTCTGTTATTGAACCCTTCTGTCGACTATTGAACTTCACTGTGTCATCCATTGTTTGAGAAAATCAGACATTCTCCTTCATCTTTTACCTCCATTATCTCTTCATCTACATCTCTTTCTTATCCTATTTCAACGTTTTGATTTCACATGTTTAATAAATCTGTTGATCTCATTAAACCTATTCACTCCCACGACTCTCCGTCTCCTTTTATTTAGGATCCAAACTTTATTCGTGTTAAAATCAGAAGAACAATTCAAACTCTATAAATAAAAAAAAGGTTTGTGAGTCCAATCCACATACACTGACATTCTCGATTCTTCCATATATTTGCCTAAAGCCAGACGCCTCCTTCGAGAATGTCTTCCTCTGTGTTATTAGGCCTGCAGTTTACATTCTCACACAAGTGACAAATAAAGGTGAAGAAGCAGCTGCATCTGCTAGCAACACTGTTGCAGCAAGAGATGATGAACCAAATCCTCTCGGTTTTGAAGCAGAAGAGAATAGCCGCTAATGCACGCGTGAATGATAGTTTCAATTTGTCTGCTCTATATTTTCATAGTGTTATGATTTTGAATCCATTATATATATGATTTTTAACTTTGGTTTTTCTCTTTAATCTCAGGCAAACTCCCTCCTATGAAGAGGACAATTACTAAGTTTTTATTTAAAAATGCAGTGTTGACTGCAATTTGCATATTGAAATGTCCACAACTAAATGCATTAATCACTACATGTTACATGGTGTCATGCATTCCTGAAGAAACATAGCTCAGGTAAACATTGCATAAATATCCGCTCTATAGCCATGCACTTAGACTGAGAGCATAAAGCTCTTGATTTTGTTTCCTTTCTCTTTAAAAAAGAACTTCGATGTTTAGATGAAAACAAATGCAAACAAACTAAATAATCATAGACTACGGTTAAAACAACATTTTAATACCATAATATACACATCTATACCCAAATCACATAAAACATAAAATCCATTCCAATATCAACAAACATTCATTTACAAAACCTGACAACAAAATTTTATGAATCAATAAATAATCTAATCCATTTCACAGTCTCAAAAAGAACATTCCCAACACATGAGTCACTCCTTCATGGATAAAAACAACAAAACACCAACGGTAATAATCCCGCGCTTGCGCGGGGTGGACAATCCTTAGTAACACTATAATAAAACAGTCGAATTCTGATGGAGAAATTTGTCAGTATTTCATCGGAATAACGCGATTCTGATAAAATTTATCTTCATCGGTATAAACTCGTCGAAATTCTGACAAAACTCTGAGTGCGAAATTTCCGTCGAAATTCCGACGAACAAATTTCAGACGAAATTCCGACGAACAAGTTTTCGACAAAATTTCGATAAACAAATTTCTGAAAAAAATTCCGACGGATGTTTAAATTAATTAAAATAGAAATTATATTATATTAAATTACTTAACATATATATAATAAAATTGAACTATTTTTAATAATTAATTATTTTATTAAATAAATTTATTTTAGAAATATTTTTTATATATACATAAAACTGAAATTAAAAAAAATATTACACAAAATTTTTTTACATAAACTAAAAACAACATTTTAAAGTTTTTAAATAAAAAAACTAATAATAAAATTAAAATAGTAATGAAAGGAAAATTATTGTATATATAAGTAATATAAAAAACAATTAAATAAGTTTTTAAAAATATTAAAATGTTTTATATTTCAAAATGTATACAACTCCTATAATCAAATTATAATTATATATATATATATATTTATTTATTTATTTATTTATTTAAATATTTTAAATAATATTAAAATGTTTATATTTCAAAATGTATATAATTCCTATAATACAATTATAATTTTTATATATATATATATTTTTATTTATTTAAATATTTTATATTTCGTAAATTTTTATAATTCATAAAATATAATTTATAAAAAATAATTATAATTTGTAACAAGTTTATATTTATATTTAGATAATATTAAAAATGTTCTATATTATATAAATGTTTATAATTCCTAATATTTAGTTATAATTCCAATGATCTAATTATAATTCCAAAACTCTAATCATAACTTTTAAAAAAAAAATAAAACCTTTATATATGTTAAAAATTAAAAAAGTTTTATAAAAATATTTAAGAAATAAATTTCATAAAATACCATATAATTCCTTAAACTCTACAAATCTAACATCTAAAACTTTCAATCTACATATAAACCACAACCTAAAACGAAACCTAACAACATATACCTCCTAAAACTATCAATTTTATCATAAATATTCAGATTCAAAACCAAAAATCCACAATTCCAACATTCTAAACCTAAACAAATCTAGTGTAAAGAAGGGTTTAGATGACTTACATGATTTGGAAAGGATTTAGAGGTTTTGAGGTTTTGAGGTTGAAATCGTCGGTTTGTGAGAGTGAGACGAGAAAGGGTTGCGGAAATTTCAGAGAAGAAGAGCAGAAAATGAGGAAGAAGAGTTTTCGGCTTATGTATTAAAAATAAACCATCGGTTTGTTTTAAGCGGTTAACCAAAAAATTTCACGAATCTTTTTCCCAGGTAAAGTAAAAATTTCCGACGGAAAAGTGGCCGTCAGACTATTTTCTTCAGAATTTCATCAAAAATTTCTGACGAATTTCGGACGACATTTACATATTCCATGCATGTATTTTGATTGGTTGGGGAAAAAGGTTCGACACAATTTAAAATTCTGACAGATTTATGACGGAATTGATAATTAAGAATTTGGGGATTCAAAATAACAATCTAATGATCAAAGACAAATCTTTGATATTATCTAAATGATTTACAAGAGGTTTAACTAAAAAAATATTGTTTCACTCAATATTATACAAAATCAAAATCTAATCTTAGATTACAGTAATATATTTGTATAAGTATATAAGTGTTAATGGAAGATGTTACGAAAAATTAGTTATATTTTAGCATTCATCGAATATTTGTCAGAAAATTACAACAAAATTCTTACGGATTTTTTGACCGTTCAGATTTTTAGCATATGTCAGAATTTTGTCAGAAAAATCCGACAAAATTCTGACGTAATCATAAATTCGTGAAGTTTTTAGAAGCTGTTGAAGTTTTTTAATAGTTATTGGAGTTATTCTTAGTAAGTTATTGGAATTTTTATAAGTTATTGAAGTATTTTTTATAAGATATTGGAGTATTTTTATTAGTTATTGGAGTATTTTTATAAGTTATTAGAATCTTTTATAAGTTGTTGGAGATTTTTCTTAGTTGTTGGAGATTTTAAATAAGTTGTTGGAGTTATTGTTAATAAGTTATTGGAAGTTTTTATAAGTTGTTGAAGTATTTTTTATAAGTTGTTGGAATAAAATAAAACAATTTCGTCGAAAATTCATCGAAATATTCCGACAAAATTCTGACGCCCAATTTAAAATTTGAGGTTTCGATAGGGATTTTAATCATCGGGAATCTATCGGAATATTCCGTCAAAATTCTGACGGCCAATTTAAAATTGTTTGATAGGGATTTGAAGTTTGTTGGAAATCCATTGGAATATTCCAACAAAACTCTGACGGCCTTCTGAGTATCATCGAAAATTGGTCAAAATTTCGTCTGAATTTTCCAATGGATTTCCGACGAAACCTATTTTATATTTGCAAATTTATATAAATGTATATTTGTATACTTAAAATATCCAAATAACACATATATAAGTGTATTATACGAAATTAATTCACACCCATCAAAATTATTTATATAAAAAATTATTTACGTATACATATCAATGTATTCAGAATTTCGACGGAAATTTCCGACGATGAGACATTCGTCGGTATTTCGCTGAATTTTTTTGATGAAATATCGACGAAAATGAAATTATGTATTTCGTCGGTATCTCTTCAAATATCCGTCAAATTTAACCGACGAAGTTAATGTCCGTCGGAATATAGTGTGTTTTCTTTGACCCCGGGGTGGGCTTTGACCTTCGTGAACTTTTTTTTTCTTCATAGACTTCGATGGTGATTGAACGTTGACTTTATGGTATTCAAGATCTTGAACCGGGTCTGGAGCGGAGTGAACCCCGGTTCCAACACTTATGTTCATCGGATTTGGAACCTTTTGGCTTCCCTAGTTCTTTCCCACGCATGCTTCTTCTTAGGGCTGAGACTTTTAACCGGAACCGAATACACCAACCGGATCCGACCCGATATGGACTGGTTTGGTTCGGTTCGGTTTCAGTATATACAATTTTCTCCATTGGATATTTTTGTAAATAACTATGGTTATCGGGTTTGGTTCGGTTTTTACCCGAACCCGAATGGGTATCCGTTTTAAGCTGAATACTATGTAAAAATACATAGGACTGCATCTTCTGGGCGTTGAACCCAGGTTGTATCACTAGACTACTTTAACATTGCTTTAATAATGTACATATTATTGATACATATACAATCTATTTATTTTTCCTTTTAAAAAAATCAAAAAAAAAATTATAATATAAAATAAATAAAAACAGAATATTTTGGGTTTAAATTTGTATAACCGAACTGACCCGGAACCGGTCGGAACTGAAACTGAACTGTAGGTCGACCAAGTACCTATTGGATACAGTTTTTTAAATAATTGATTTACCCAGAACCTAATGGATCTTATCCGAAACCGATCCGAATACCGAAGTCCCAGCCCTACTTCTTCTTCTCTAAGATATGATGATAGTTTTTAGCCAAATCTTTGTAACCTAGCTATGCGTTGATATTTTTCCGGTTAATCTGAATTTTGGAAATTCCGATTCCCATTTGAGTTGAATTTTTAATGATAATCATTTTTTCTAAATGAAGATTAAGTGCAGTGGAGGACATCCATATGTATACAGAAACAGAGGAGTCTTATCAAAATGAGTCCAAAAGAAAAGAAAACTTGAACCTCAAAGAAACAAATCGTGGATCTTTTCGATCATTGGTCCCCAACCTAAACCGCCCTTTTCTTTTCTACCTTTCTAATGTACGAACATTAGAGCCAATGTTATAGTGTAGAACCTAAAAACGAACAGATGATCTCTAGACTTGCACTGCCGGCCAACGAGTCGGCCCTACAGCTGAGCTTGCAGAAGATCAATGATGTACGTAAGACTAAAACAATCAAAATCATTCTTTCATCAGGAGGCAAACGCCAACCAGCTTGTACGTGTTTTTGTCATCTTCAGAAGATCCGTGCAATTTTGTTTCAAAAGCGATACTAACTAAATGTCTTCTCGGTAAACTGATCTATATATAGCCGAATTCTAAATATGTGGCTACCGGCAAACATCTACTGATTAATTAATCTAAACACCGGTTACTTAGTTGATATGTATCAATAAGTAGGTCAAATAGGTTGCACCATATGGCTTCTTGATTACTAGTACTATACATCGATTAGCTATATTGATTAAACGATGTGGCTGAAAATTGTGGTGACAGTAAATGAAATAGTATGTGTCTACTAGTGAATTTATGAACCAAAACGATAGCCAATTATATAAATTAAAATAACGTGGCTGCAAAATTTACACGTATAAATGCAGATGTACCAGTACCATCCTGTTCAAGTCTATGTTCTTTTGTCAGTGTTCAATTCGATGTTGATTAAAATGATTTTGATCTTTCGTTTTTGGTCCACACGAGTGAAAATGGATAATTAAAGCTGGAAAATCGAAATCTTAGAAAGAAACGGTATGTAATGTCCGTGTCATGATTTAAAGTAAACATTTAAAACAAAGTTCACTAGATACATGGATCAAACAAACAGAAAATATAGAAAACTGTAGGCATGATTGTGTTTAATTAGGTTATGTAGAAGAAATTCTTTGTCGGTAGAAATGCATGAAGATTCCAGAAAATCACTGAACATAATGTTAGATACTTAAGTCTTTGTACCTCCATTAGTGGTATCTAATATGAGCATTTTATAATTAACAAAAAAAGAGGAAAAATAAAGAGAAGTTTTCATTTATTTAAAAACTCATGAAGTAGTGTATTTTTTCTTAGTCAAATTTTAATTGTCTAACTAACTTATCTTAAAATATTATTATTTTTATCTCAAAACTCTTCAAAGATTCTTAGGGATGGAGAATAATCTAATGATTATATATAAATCACAATACATTGAAAAATATATATTTAGGTATCATGCTATGATGTACAAAACTAAAACCTTTTATAAAAAGAAAAGACGCACAAAACTAAGCACTAAATTATTATACAAACATACTTATAATTAAACCGTCTACTATGCTATTATACTGTATATGTTTATTACAATTATCTATTTCGAATTAACGGGGATTTTATCTATAATATATAGAGTCCATAGTTACTTATCTTTAACTATATATATGTAAAATAAATATTGTCACGAAGGGAAGTTCAACATATATACAATAGGGACAATAGGGTATAACTTCATAAATATTAGACCTTTAACTAAACCTTCAAAATTTCCAATCCATTCGTACTTCTTTAATCTAATGCTGTGCCTCAGTTTTTACTAATAATAAATTTTATAGTTTTGTCCGTTCTAATTAATAATTATATATTTAAATTTTACATAAACGATTATATATATTATTGTCAAAATATTATATAGAGAATAAAAAGTAAAAGTTTAACTGTCTATTTAAAAAAAAGTTTCAAGAGTTTCAAGGTTTGCATTATAATATTTTTATAACTCAGACTCAGTTCAAAGCTTCGAAAGCACAAGAAGATCCTTTCAGCCACAAAATAAAACAATTGAGGAGAAATGCAAATATTTTTGTTCAAATAATGAAACTATCCGAATGTTAAAAAAAAAGATCATAATAATAATGAAACTAAGCGTTTGAGTCTTTTTCATCGTGTTTATGACTTATGAGTGTATTATTTTATAGGAAATATATATTAAAAATACGTATTGGACATGTGAGAGTCCCATGTAAAATCAGGACCGTTCAAATCATCTTCTATACTTCTATTTATTCTCAGTCTCCTCTTCTCTAAAATACTCAAGCTTGAACTTGCTTTCTGCGTATCACCTCTCCCTTCTTCTCTTTGTCATTTCTTATAATTCTCTCATATCACTAAAAACACACACATAACTAAAATTATATTTCGCTTTGTTCTCTTACCATAAGTCACATACATATCATCCAATATCATCAAAAATGTCTTGCCTAGAGATTTATAAAAAAGACGTAAGTGACGTTTAAGCTTCTCTCTTTAGTTGCCTCTTTTGCTTATATTAGTGGCTTTTACTTTTTTTCCTTATAAGATTCTTTTAGAGCGATTAAGGTTCTAGTTTCTTGATTTACATATGTGACTACAACATGATTTTTTTTTCTTTTTCAAAACTACTATTAATAGTGTAACTTTTAAGAGATCTTTGGTAGCTCAAAAAGAACATGACAGAAAAGGGCATGCTTAGTGCAATGGAAAATCATGATTTTATGTGCAAAATTCATTTAGGTCAACTCCTTTTTCTTTCTCTTCATTTTTTTTTAATCCATTTAATTAAGTATAACAATATTGCCTTTGTAGTGCTGCAACTAAATGTCGAGAATAAATCCAAAGAATCTTGAAAATTGTGTGTATAAGAAACGAGAATACGTGGCAATGCAGAATTTGCGATTCTCTAATAATCACGTCAAATCATAGATTCAAAATGAAATTAAAACAAATTTTTATTTTTGTGGAAATACAAAAACTATCGAACTTATGAATCTTCTCCATATCAAGAGGACAAAAGGAGGATATAGTAGATACTACTAAAGAGTTGAAACACAGATAGGCATCTATAAATGTTTTATTAACAACTTGATGTGTGAAAATGCAGATGATGAAAAAGAAAGAAGGAGAAGAAGAAGAAGAAACGAGAGATGGAACTGTGGATTACTATGGTCGTCCCTCTATTCGTTCCAACTCAGGCCAATGGGTTGCTGGCATCACCATTCTTCGTATGTACTCTCTTCTCTAACTAAAAATAAAACTTTTTCTATTTTTCTCTGTCACGTCCTTTTCTGAAGATACCACATACAGAGTGATTGTCCTCATCTAGGTATATTTATTAGGGTCCATAAATATTATCAGCATGTCTTCATCTTTTCTTTGACTCATCTTACTATATATGTATTTCATACATTATTTTGTATACAGAAACATACGCTTACATTATACACATATATAACGTATACATAGATTACGATATGGTGTATATCTAGAAGTTTGTAGATTGATTGATATGCATACATCTTTTAGGTAAGTTATCAGAAACTAAAGTTTGAAAAAAAGTCAGAAACTAGGAAAGTGGCTATAGAACCAACAAAGAAATCATCTAAACTAATTTCGAATTTTATTTTAAGCAAAAAAAAAAAAAACTTCGAATTTTACGTGAATGTGTCAAAGACATCCATGTGTTCGAAAGTAGTCTCTATTTGTGGTTAAACCCCCAACCACATGACATATGCATATATCTCCATTTTTCTCATAAAAAAGCTTATATACTATGATGTAAATATTTATTTAAATTTTAAATTGTAGAATCATTTTCTGAATAAAATGGCAGAGTTGTAAGTGATTTTATATCTGCGTATTAAAAAAAGTTTTGAGCAAGACGTCAAGACAACATTTTCTCAACAAAAAAGACGTCAAGACGACAACAAATAATATATATATATATATATTAATATAAGTGCAAGGAAAGCATGTGTTAGTGGAATTAAGCTGCCTTACACGTAATTACCCATCTCGCCAGCTTTTGCCACTTGCACTTCTTCACATTTTATTTGAAAAAAATATTTTTCCTTCTAAATTTATTCTTTCAATTTTGATCTTAAAAAAAAACTAATTTATATGTACAAAAAGAAATTATATCCAAAGCATGGTTCCATTAAAACAAACAAACAAAATCAATTCAAGATTTTTTTAATCGGTCTTCTTTTTCTGGTTTGATTAAGATAGTAGATCGAGTCTACCTAATATTTTTGATAAAGAGTTCATAAGATTATTGGTTACTGATTTGTTATTAGCATGTGTAATTCAACTGATTTGCTAAATCTCAATTATTCATATAATTTCATAAATTATCATTTTTTTTTTAATTTTCATTAGAAGGTACAATTATTGTAGAGTAGTCATGAGATACTATCCAACCAAATAAATGTTAACATCATCTTGACGACACACGTAACATAGTTTATCAGTTATTCACAATCATTTTCCATTCATTCGATCAAGTTCCGGTTCCTTTCATATCAATTAGCGCTTGTGGGTTAAGATTATCCCAAACAAGTATTTTTGGTTAACTCACTAAATCAATTTTGCTAATTGAACCGGATATTAACAGTGAACCAGGGGTTGGCCACACTGGCGTTCTTTGGAGTTGGAGTGAATTTGGTGTTGTTCCTAACGCGCGTTTTGCAGCAGAACAACGCAGACGCAGCGAACAACGTTAGCAAATGGACAGGAACTGTTTACATCTTCTCATTGGTCGGAGCGTTTCTCAGCGATTCTTACTGGGGACGTTACAAGACTTGTGCTATCTTCCAAGTCATTTTTGTGATTGTAAGTGAAATCATAATAATAATAGTCACTCAGTTATATCGAATGAAGTTAAAAGACTGACTATAACATTTCTTCTAATGTAGGGACTTTCATCGCTATCGCTATCATCGTACATGTTCTTGATCAAACCAAGAGGTTGCGGGGACGAAGTGACACCTTGTGGTACACATTCAACAATGGAGATCACAATGTTCTACTTTTCGATATACTTGATCGCTTTGGGGAATGGCGGTTACCAACCAAACATAGCAACGTTTGGAGCCGATCAGTTCGATGAGGAGCATCCTAAAGAAGGGTACTCAAAGATAGCCTTCTTCAGCTACTTCTACCTTGCTTTGAACCTCGGTTCACTCTTCTCCAACACCATCTTGGGATATTTTGAGGATGAGGGGATGTGGGCACTCGGTTTTTGGGCGTCTACTGGCTCTGCCATCTTGGCTTTGATTCTTTTCCTCGTTGGAACACCGAGATACCGATATTTCAAGCCAACAGGAAACCCTCTTTCGAGGTTTTGTCAAGTCTTGGTAGCTGCAACGAAGAAATCATCGGTAGAGGCGCCGTCTAGAGGGAGAGAGGAGATGTATGACGAAGACAAACAAGAGAAAAATGATTCAGGGAGGAGAATAATGCACACTGATGAGTTCAAGTAAGTCGACTAAACATAGTACACTTCAATCCCTTGGAGCGTTGTTCTTAACATGTTTGTGTTCTGACTTGCAGGTTCTTGGACAGAGCAGCTTACATCACAGCAGGAGATCTTGATGACAAGAAACAAGGCGGAGTGAATCCATGGAGGCTTTGTCCAGTGACACAAGTTGAGGAAGTGAAATGTATACTTAGACTGATGCCGATATGGCTCTGCACTATAATCTACTCGGTCGTCTTCACCCAAATGGCATCTCTCTTTGTGGAGCAAGGCGCAGCGATGAAGACCACTGTCTCTGATTTCAAAATCCCGCCAGCAAGTATGTCCAGCTTCGACATCCTTAGCGTTGCTTTGTTCATATTCATATACCGCAGAGTTCTAGAGCCACTAGCCACCAGATTCAAGAAGAAGGATGGATCAAAGGGAATCACAGAGCTTCACAGGATGGGAATCGGACTTGTGATTGCTATCTTAGCTATGGTTGCAGCTGGGGTTGTGGAATGCTTTAGGCTTAAATATGCAGACAAGAGCTGCACTCACTGTGATGGCTCAAGCTCATTAAGCATCTTCTGGCAGGTAACACAACACAACTCTGTCCTAAAAATCAATCGCCTAGAGGGGGATAGCGTCCGACTCCTGACAATCTTTTCATTACAGGTTCCACAGTATTCTCTCATTGGAGCATCAGAAGTGTTCATGTACGTGGGTCAGCTTGAGTTCTTCAACGCGCAGACACCAGATGGACTAAAGAGCTTTGGGAGCGCTCTGTGTATGATGTCAATGTCGATGGGGAACTTTGTGAGTAGCTTGCTGGTGACAATGGTGGTGAAGATCTCTACAGAGGATCACATGCCTGGTTGGATTCCAAGGAACCTCAACAAAGGTCACTTGGACAGATTCTATTTCCTCCTGGCTGCGTTGACTAGCATTGACCTGGTGGTGTACATTGCATGTGCAAGGTGGTACAAATGTATAAAACTGGAAGGGAAAGATGAGATGCAAGACATGATGAGTGATGATGAAAATGACACCGACAGCGACGACTACGAGGAGCGAATGAAAGTTCCTAAAGTCTAACAAAATGTGTGTTTGGTTTCGGATTTTTTTTTGGTTTGGTTTTCCGGTGATGTAACTTGCAAACTGATTGATAAATAAAAAGCTAAATCGATTGTCTTTCTTACCAGTAAAGTTACAAGATGAGTAAGACAAAGATCCTCCATGCCATCTATTATCAAACAGTTGATAGATGAGAAGTGGCATGGTTCATTCAATGTAACTGTAAGAGTTTCAAAGACCGGGCATATGCATCATCAGAGAACTCCATATATATATATATAGGCATCCCACCTTGATAAAGAGCCATTCTCTGTATTATCCTTCTCCTAGAAGGTAGAAAACCAATATTTTTGATCAAAATCCAACTCTTCAATTATAAAACTGCTTTAAGAAATAGTTAGTTAAATACTACAAGTAGCAAACATATGTGGTTCACTTGTCAGCAATGGCAAAGAGTCAACACTTTCTCTTCAAGCATTTCATTACTACAGAAGATTGGCAAAATTATTTGAGCAACTTCATAAGCAGATTTATCACCAGAGAGAAACACATTTGATTTTCCATTGACCACAATCCAACTACATCCTGGTGTCTTCTTCACACCTTTATAACCCATCTCTTTCCTCATCTCCTTCTCCATCTCATGCTTCCCTAAACCAGCATACACGTTGCACAGGGCCACATGTCCTGGCGCATTAACCGGGTCTAGCTCTAGCAACCTCCTAGCAGCCCGTTCTGCTATGCCTTCCGCATCTCTGTCTCTCCAGTTGAGCCCGCATAAGCCTAGCAATGCGCCGTAGACTGTATGGTCTGGGATGAAGGGTAGAGTTGAGATGAAGTCCTCTGCTTCTCTGAGTTTCCCGGCTCGGCCTAATAGGTCTATCATCGAGATGTAATGCTCGATCCCGGGCTGGATCGAATAGGTTTCCTCCATTGCTTTGAATAGTTCTAAACCTCTTGTTATGAGTCCAGAGTGGCTACAAGCTGAGAGAACTGCGAGAAACGTCACAGAGTTCGGCTTCATCTCTGAATCAAGCATCTCTTTGAACAGGCTTAAAGCTTTATCTGCTAAGCCGTGATGTGATAGGCCCATCATCATGGAGTTCCACGAAACAGTATCTTTCCGGACCATCTTTGAGAATATCTCATAAGCATCGTCTATGGCTCCACATTTTGCGTACATTGAGACAAGAGAGTTCTGAAGGATGAGATCAGGATCATAGCAAGCCGTTGTCTTGGTGATCACGCAGTGTAAATGCTTCCCTTGATCGAGATTCGAAGTGGCGCCAGCAGAACTAAGAAGAACAGAGTAAGTCGAGTTTAACGGTTTCAGACCGTGTCTCACCATATCTGACAATAGAGACGCAGCTTCTGCAAAAAGCTCGTTTCGGACAAGACCTGAGATCATAACCGTCCATGTAACCCCGTCCTTATCGTGAAGTTTCTGAAATAAATCAAAGGCTCTAGAGACATCGCCAGCATCTAGATAACCATTGATCATTGATGTCCAAGATACTTTGTCGCGTAAGCTCTCAACTTTCTCGAACAGAGTTTGAGCTTGTGCCAAATCCCCAATCCTTAAATAACCATTAATCATAATGTTACAAGACTGTAAATCGAAGTTTTCATTAAGCAGATACTGCGCTGAACCGATCAAACCAGATGACACGTACATATGAACAAGGCTTTTGGCCAACCGTCCATGGTGATCGAGGCTTTCCCAACCATAAAATATAACTTGTGCGTGCAGTTGCTGGCCAAGACGGTGAAATCCAACACCAAGACCACCACAAGCATAAGCAAGAGAGATAAGGGTTTCACCATTCGGTGACATCCCGTCAAGATCCTTGTTCATTTCAAGAAAAATCAACAAGGCTTCTCTATAGAACTCATTCCAAACAAACCCACTGATCATAGCAGTCCAGGAAACGATATTTCTCTCAGGCATTTCACAGAACAATCTAAAAGCTTCATGAACATCTCCGTATCGACAATAACCAGACACCATGCTCGTCCAAGTAACTACATTTTTCTCACTCATACTCTCAAACAAGAGTTTCGCTTCTTCCCATCCACCGTTCTCGATGAACCCTTTAATCATAGCGTTCCACGACACAATATCTCTGCAAGGCATAGCATCAAACACCTGTTTCGCCTTCTCCATGTCCCCACTCCCAATCAGACCCGAGACCAACGTGTTCCACGAAACCACGTTTCTCTCAGGCATTTCATCGAACAGCTCAACTGCCTCTTCACTCCTTCCTTGGTCACAAAGCGCAGTAAGCATCACAGTCCACGAAACAACGTTCTTAGGCATCTCCCGAAACAACGTCCAAGCCTCGTTGAGCTTCCTGCATTTGACATAGCTCGTCAGCATAGCGTTGCAAGTGACGATGTTCCTCTCCGGCATGACTTGGAACAAAACCCTAGCTTCGTCCAAGTATCCAGCTTTGGCGAATTTGGTAAGAAGCCAAGTCCAGTGCCTGACGCGGCTGATGCTTCCTCTCTGAGGAATTTTGTCGAGCAGGTGGCGTGCATGTACGAGTCCTCCTTCGGACAAACGTTCAAGTATAAGGGCTTCTTCATTAGAGAACCTTCCCTGCTTCGATATCGTATGGCCGAGGTATCGACGACAGTTACCTGAAGAAGCTAAATATAGTTTCGAGAGAAAGGAGTCAACTTTCTTCACACACAGAGCTCGCATTCAAACTGTTTCGTTTTTATCTCTCTCCAACTTAATAAATGATCATAAACTAAGCTGCTTCTCTATATTCATTCCACTGAGACTAATCTATATATAAATAAGGAAAAAAATAAAATGAAATATTTTCCGAAATGGAAAAATCTGTTACTATGTACACAAAAACCAAACAAAACTATATAAACTTTTCAACTCACAACAACCATTCATTCATACATACATACATCCAGCTGAGTGATCCCTCCCTCTCGGACAAGAGGTTCATTTTTTTGAACTATCAATCGAACCGATAATGTGGTATAAAAGGCAGAGAGCTTGAGAAACAAGTGAGGATGACTTTGTGTGTCATATTTTTAAATGTAGCTGTAGTAGTTGTCACTGTCATCTCCTATGCAAATGTAACACAGAATAGCAACGAGGAAGACAAGGTAGGAAGAGAGATCAAAGGCTAAAGCGCCCCAACCGATGAGCCCAGCGTGTTTTAGAATCGAAGGTATTGCGATGCTTCCAACTGCTGATGCACCTGTCATGAACTTTGCTGCATTGATCCAACTGAATAAAGGAAAGGTTCATGTAAGTTTTTTTTTATTATTGTAAAGATTTTTAAATATGACGTCGATCGTTAAGAGGTATATGACCCTCACAGTTGAGGCCGATATGTAAAAGCGATGTACCTATTGTCTGATTCATTGAAGAGGGATGTACTATCCGATCCAGCAAAGAAGAGTAAAGGCATCGGGAGAAGCACATACATTATAACTGCAAAACACTCAGTATCAATAAAATGAAGCCAGGCAAGTTATCGCCACTGAGAAACAGATATTGGATGAGGGAGCGAAACAACGCACCACTTAGCATTGGCCACCAATTATTATACAGAGCACAAGCCTGGAACAAAATAAGAAATAATAGAATTAAACACAGAATATGATTTGAAGTAAAGTTGTAAAAGAGGTCTCTGGGATACCAGAATCTGCAAGACAATTCCTCCAGAAACAAGGATAGCTAAGAAAGCTATTTTCCCCATATCCAAACAAGCACGCAAATGTCTAGGTATGTCTGCCATTGACAAGTCTCTTCTCAACCTTTAAGCTGAATGCTAAGAGAAAATTCAAGTGAAAATAATCAGAGACAGAAAGAGTGTGAATGTTCTCAGGTTTCTGATGACAACATAAAACTCTTTATCATTCCTGACAACCCTACAATTTTTTACTATTCAAGGGGTCAATCTTCGTTTTAACAAAAGGAACACACAACAAAAGAGCTCCAAGAAAGTATCGTATTTATTTCAGTGGTTAGATTAGAGGGATCAAGCTTATCATTAATCTGTTTCTTTTTTTCTATTTCACTTATCAATTTCAACATATTCAAAACTCAATTCTACTTCCCTAGTAACTAACTACATGTAACCAAAAATAAAAATTAATTTCCAGAAAATCTTGATTTCTACAAAGCATTACCAAACACTTACCAAGCTCGATTATTTCCAAGGAATTCTACAAAAAGTAATCGAATATTACTGTATCCAACCCTAATAACCAGAATCAATCGATCATGGCAGTGTTTATTTTACTATTCAAGGGGGCCAATCTTCGTTTTAACAAAAGGAACACACAACAAAAGAGCTCCAAGAAAGTATCGTATTTATTTCAGTGGTTAGAGGGATCAAGCTTTCATTAATCTGTTTCTTTTTTTATTTCACTTATCAAATTCAACATATTCAAAACTCAATTCTACTTCCCTAGTAACTAACTACATGTAACCAAAAATACAAATTAATTTCCAGAAAACTCAAAGAATCTTGATTTCTACAAAGCATTATCAAACACTTACCAAGCTCGATTATTTCCAAGGAATTCTACAAAAAAGTAATCGAATATTATTGTATCCAACCCTAATAACCAGAATCAATCGATCATGGCAGTGTTTCAAAAATCAAAACGGATCTCAAGTTCATAAAAAAGAAAGAAGCCAAAGTCAAACAAAAATTAGAAGAAAATTATACCGAATTAGGTTAGATTTACGCCGAATGATAAAATATTTTTTACGAAGCCGACTGTTTTCTCTTCAATTATCAGAATTCTCAGACATTGCCTGCTAATTTCTTTAAGAGAAAAAAAGGAAAAGTAATCCGATTTTTGTAATATCGGAGCTCTTATCAGCTGTGATTGAGCACATTGTGATCAGGATAAACCCGCTACAAACTGACTGCCACGTGTCGGACTAGTTTTACTCGATCAATTGGACTACTCCGGTAAAAACCAAACCCGAAACCGTTTAGAGATATTTATTTAGTCCGGTTTGTTCTGAACTAAACAATTTCCGGGGAACTCAAGATGAGCTTTAAACAGAATTTGTGTCTTTTGCTGCTATCAACCGCAAATGCAGCTTTTGTGGTTTATAGTAGTTGTTAGCATTTTAAAACAATCACTCAAATCACTCTAAACCGTTTCAAATCCCTTTAAATCTCTTAAATTCAAAAACTAGTTTCAGTTAGTGTTTGCGTTTGCGGAGTGATAATTTTTTTTCTCTTTTCTAAAAAATATAAATACAAAATAAAAATTTTCAATAAAAATTTTAAATCGAAATTATAAAAATATAAAAATATATATATTATAAAATTTTAAAATAAAAATATTTTCTATAATTGTTTAAAAAATTCTAAATATAATTTTTATATTAATTATAATATTATGATTTTTGATATTTTTACAATTATATAAAATGTAAATATTATTACTTTATTATTTAACAGCTGCTGCATTTGGTAGTTAACCAGTCATAAGTATCCCACAAACACTCCAATTTATAATCGCAGTATCAGTCGTATAAATCTCTTAAAACCTTTAGAAACTGCAACCACCCACATCAGTAAACTCCCGCAACCGCAATCACTGTGTTTGAACCGGTCAGAACCTTAATAACAACCCAGGTTACTAAATCCATTAGACTAAATCATTATTATTTAATTCTGTCAACTCTTAAAGTAATTCTATTACTTCTTTACTGAGAGAGAATGAAAGTGTTCATATATATGACTCAATATGTTTCTTGTATTTTACATTAAGATCGGCCCGCCTTACCGGTGGAAAATAGTTCACTTATAATTTAGGAGTCCATATTATTACTCCTTGTTTTAGTATTATAATCTTATAACCGACAGAAACAAAATATATAATTATTTTGAGAAAGACCATTATTACTTACACAAGATTAATATGAATTGTATCATGATAAAAAGTGACTTATGTTTATGTGAGTTATGAGTTTAAGTAAGATTTTAACCATTATACTTTCTTACTTAATTTTAAATGTAATTCTCATTTATTTTACACTAAAGGTTGTTAATTTCTTTCTTGAAAGCATTTGTTTATTAGAATGTGATATCTGTTTAGCTTATTTTTGTTAATAATATTGATCCCATGTAAATTCCTACATCATGTTCTTTAGTATGTTTGTAGAAATGTAACTGAAATCGAACTAACACTAAAGACACATAAACATCCCACATGCTGAATTTTGTAGATAACACGAAAGCAAATATCAAATTATATTTGTATTTATTTATTGACCAAGTTAGGTGATTAAGGTATAATATTTAGAAATATAATTAGAATAAATTTTAAAATGAGATTAAAATGGTAAATAGAACATAGCTTATGGAAACTTGATCTCGTCTTATAATCTTATGTATTAAGCACCTCTCATATGTTTTTGAAGAGTCAAATAAAACAATATTTTTGTGAGTTTCCAGTTTTTTTTTTTTTTGAGGTTACTCTAAAATACCAAATACTACATTTCTTAGGCCTAAACTACATTAAAGTTTGTGGTTTGTTTCGTATGTCCTTCTTTAGTTTACTTATTATTCTTAGTCTTTAGTAGTCGTTGTGTTTTATAGTCATGAACTTATGTGGGTATTGTAAATTTTGTTTAGGTTGACTTTTCATTTTGTTGGTTGAAAATTTATGAGACCCAACTATGATATTTGTCTAACATCTGCAGGTATATGCCATCCACTAGTCATTGTGTTTTAATAGTAAATAATAATATATTGTTTTAAAAATATCTTAGTTGCATGCATTTGTGTTGGCAAGGACCATTTTGAGTTAGATATGGATTTCTTTTGACTTTATTAGTATGAATGTGTGTATTGAAGATGGTGTCTTTCTGTCAAGTGTTTATAATCCTCATTCAGCCTGTGTGATTTTCAGGATTCCAGTTTTCAACATGCATATATCATTATGATTTTGATCTATGTTAAAGTGTTGGGGTATTTTAAGAATAATAATAAACCAAGGACTGAATTTTGGTCGAAGTGTTGGACCTAGAAAAGTATTTTTTCTATCTTGGTCTTAAGTTTAAGAAGAATACTTAAGATAGAAACGGCGTCGTCTCACACCAATCTCGGACGGTAAGTCAGACGGCGTAATGAAATAATCTAGATATTAAGAAAAATAATATTTCCTCTAAAATATAATCTTAAGCAACATACAATATATTTTCAAAGCAATAAAAGTATTCTACTTATATCTGTTATTTCATAGATAGTTACAGAAAAAAATAAATAACTTAAATCAAGATATCTTTTGATGAACGATATTTTATAATTAGTATTATTGATATGTTTATTTATTTCGTCTAATATTTAGTTGACACGAAATGTTTAATAGTTATTCTATAAAATCAAAGGTAAAATAAAAACATCTCATTGTCATAGTTATGTTTTATTTATTTTTATACATATAAATTAAGGGATGCTTCAAACAATAATAATGAATAAAATAAATATTATAATTTATATTTTAAACTATATATTCATGAAATTTAAAACACTAACATTATATTTTTTATTTACTTTTGACATTTTAGTTTTTTTTAATTTTCAAAACAATATATATAATGTTATACATAATCTTACTAAAGTATTTTATATATTTAATAGAACAGCAATCTAAATGCAAATAACAAAGTTAATCAAAATTATTAATTAGAACAAAAAAGATTATAGCTGAATTGGAGAAATGGATGATATTTAACATGCTCAAGTGATAATTAAACTAATTAGATACTAGATATCGAAATCATAGGTATAATTAAAATAATATAATATTATTAATAGAAATTATACATATAAATTATACATATAAATTATAAAATAATTTAAAATTAAATTAAAATATTTATTATATTGTAAAATTTTATTTTATAAATATTCATATTTGTGCATGAGCGGAGAAAAATCACCTAGTTGATATATAAATATAGATTAATATAGAATAAAATAATTTATATTATTCAAAATAATGTGAATTTGTTTTTTATTAGGCTTTGGTATTGAACTGAATCACTCTTTTTTTTCAAAGTTAACCAATTTTGACATTTAATATAAATCCGATTTACAACACAACGGAACTGTATGAAGTAATGAACCACATTTGACCTTTCTGATTGGTTGGTCTGCTGTGGTTTTCAATCGTTTGAGTCTAATTAGTATTTTCAGGTATAATAGTATTTGGGATACTCATATAGTATTTTCAGGTATAATAGTATTTGGGATACTCACATACCCCACTGTTTGGAATTGTGTTAGGCGTTAGTCGGACGGTTATTATGGGCCTAATGATTTGTTATAAAATCGGAGATTAGTCGGATATTAATCGAGACCTGGTATCATTTTATGTATCTTTTTATCAAAATGTCCGATATAATCGGAGTTACTCCAAGAACTTTTTAAACCTTTCATGGATTCGCGGTCGAACTAGTAAGCCCGAGTAAATCCAAGAACTTTTATGTATCATTTTCAGTGGAATTCAAGATTTTTAGTTAGCTTTAATGTTTCTAAACCGTCATGGCTTCACGGCCAAACCAGTAAACCCAATGATCTAATATGTAATACGGTTTTGGTTTTAAAAATTATGTTATTTAAAATCTTACGAAATCCACAGATTTAAAATGTATTGAATGACTAAATTATATGATTTTTCGTTAGCTTTTGATGGAATTTTTATTATGACAAGTGAATAACGATGAAGAAAACCAAATTAGTTGATGTGATTTGATATTAATTTATTTTTTATTATTGGTAGTCTATAATAATTTTGATATTTTGCTATTGTTTGTTTTGGATTTTAAAGTAAATTTTACATTATTTAAGCTCTTTTCTAAATACTCAAATGTGCTAGTAAGATTTTCTTCCGAACTTGTAATCTTCTCATTATGGTGATTATCCATGTCCTTATAGTGATTAGTGTTAATGATGGTTGTTTAAGTTATCACATTCTTTAGTTTGTTTCTGCTGCTATCCAGAGGCGTGCTTGCAGTGTATTAAAAAAGGTACTTGCTTCAGGTCCCCGATTAATATGATATTTTAGGGTCTTGGATTTTTAAACAATTTTTATTCTAGTGGTTTAGACTTATGTAAAAATCTTTCCACCAGAGTCGACTAACGTACCTTCTGAATCCATTTTTTTTTTCCCTATGACATAATATAGCATGTAATAAACTTATTATTGTACAGTGTTTTCTTTTTTTTTTACATCAAACGGCTGATCTATTACTCAAAGAACTTGAGGTGGTCTGGGAATCCAGACCGGAATAGAACAACCAACGTACACAATCTTACGATAATCTAAGGACATAAGAGATCTTAAAGTCAGGGAAGCAGATCTTCAGGGTCTCCAGCTTTTCCAGTTCTGTTGAGAAGTTAGGCCATGCCTTAGGATTCTTGAGCATCTCAATCATCTCCTTGCAATCAGTTCCAAAGCTCTGACATGGCGAATGTTGAAGCATATTCTCCATTGCCCACCGCAGTGCTTCCAACTCTGAATGCAACGCCGATTCCAGTCGATCAAAATTGCGCAGCCCCATTAATTCACTCTTTCCGAAATTGTCATTCATCACCCATCCACAACCACTGAAAATATTTGTAGAGGTCCAAGAACCATCTATCATGCATATATTAGCCAAACTTAAGATCTAGTCTTCCTCTGTTCCGTTCCCAGTGGACACCGGAATTTCCTGCTCATTTGTTTTGAACCATGCTTGGCATTCGCTTTCTGCATATCGTGCAATCTCCAATGGTTCCCTATCAATACCTCTGAATAGCTTGTCATTCATAGCCTTCCAAATGTACCAGATTAACCAAGGACAAGGATCCCTGTCCAAATCCGGTTCCATTATCGCATTCTTCCTCCAGAACAAATAATCCATATTTGCGTACGTGCTTTGTACTGGGAACAAAGCGGGATTGGAAGGCGTGGATGATAGTGCCCAAACTTGTAAAGCAGGTGGACATTCAAATATTGCATGAGTGATCGTCTCCTCAGGTGCCCCACAACGAGGACAATGGTTGTCACATCTCATATGTCTGTAGTTTAAGATGCTCGTAACTGCAACATGTCCCGTTATCAACTGCCACATAAGATGACAAATCTTTTGAGGGGTTCTGACCTTCCAAGCATGTGCTTGGAGTTTAGTGATACTAGGTTCACATACTACTGTTTCCTCTTCATTCCTCAAGATATTCCGTGCTACCCAGTACCCAGATTTTACTGTATACTGTCAATTCCTTGTATAGCTCCAGCAATACGTATCCCGTCGATGCGTGGAACTAATGGCCATACTCCTGATCAATGGTATATCACCTGCCGCAATATAATCTTGTAATCGCCTCTCATCCCAACTCTTCGTTGTTTGGTCAATCAAGTCACTCACTCTCATATTTGGATGCATGACCGGAGCCAGTGAAGTTGCTGGTCTCGCAGGTATAGTGGGAATCCAAGGATCATCCCAAACTCTTACTTCATAACCTGAGTGTACTTTCTGTCTGATTCCTAGTAATAACAGCTCTCGTCCTGCCGAAATGCTTGTCCACACATATGATGGGTTGCTAGCATTAATTGGACGCAACGGCGTACTCAATCTATAATAACGGCCTCGCAAAACACGAGCTACCAGAGAATCCGGATTCTGCACTAGTCTCCACATTTGCTTCGCAAGAAGCGCAAGGTTAAACTCATGGATCATCCTAAAGCCAATCCCACCTTCTTCTTTGGGTAGGCATAATTTGTCCCATGTCGACCAATGAATACCCCTTTTTGGCGGATTAGAACTCCACCAAAACTGTGCAATGGCACTAGCAAAATTCTCGCAAATCTCAAATGGGAGTAGGAAACAAGACATTACATACGTCGGCAGAGGTAGGAGGATTGATTTGATCATAACTTCTTTTCCACCTTTGGAAAGCCATCTACCAGTCCACCCATTCACTCTATTTCTCAGCTTGTCCTTGAGAAAAGCAAAAAGCTTGCATTTTGAACCACTGATATCCTCTGGTATACCTAAGTATGACCCCATTCCACCTTCATTCTGGATCCCAATCGTGTCTTTTATCTCTTGTCTCACATCCTGGCCAATTATTTTACCAAAGAGTAAAGAAGACTTATCAAAATTAATGCATTGTCCTGAAGCTTGTCCATATACCTTGACCACTTTCATTACTTCTTCACATTCACAGGGCTCCGTCTTATAGAAAAACAGACTATCATCAGCAAAGAGAAGATGGGATACCGAGGGACACGCACGCGTGATACGCATCCCTGTTATCTTTCCTTGGCTCTCTGCGTGATTTAGAAGGCTAATGAGCGCTTTCGTGCACATAATAAAAATGAAAGGGGACAAGGGATCCCCCTGTTTTAGACCTCTCTCCGGAATGATATTTCCTCTTGGTTGACCGTTCATGAGAACCTTGTACTTTACTGATGTAACGCATCTCATTATCATAGCAATCCAGACTTCAGAAAATCCCATCTTTCTCATGGTGGCCTCGATGAAGGACCACTCCATCTTTCCCGCCAAGTGCCGGTTCGCTGTCACATCCGGCGAGTTCTTGGGATACCTCTTTACCTACCGAGGAATTGAGGCCAACCCGAAACAAATCACAGCGCTAATAGAAATGTTGTCCCCCAGGACAAAGCGCGAGGTACAGAGACTGACCGGTAGAGTTGCAGCACCTAACCGTTTCGTCTCGCGATCAACGGAAAAATGTCTTCCTTTCTACGATACTTTGAAGGAAAACAAAAAAGTTTGAGTGGACGGAGGAATGCGAGAAAGCTTTCCAACAGCTAAAGCATTACCTAGCTACCCCACCAGTACTCGCAAAACCAGTGGAAGGGGAACCGCTATTTCTCTACATCGCAGTGTCAATAACAGCCGTAAATGGCGTCCTCATTCGGGAAGAACGCGGTGAGCAAAAACCGATCTTTTACGTAAGTAAAACTTTGCTAGACGCAGAAACGCGATACCCGATGATGGAAAAATTGGCATTAGCGGTGGTAATGTCGGCAAGAAAACTAAGACCATATTTCCAATCTCACACCATTGTGGTACCCACTTCTTTCCCTCTCTGCACAGTTTTGAACAGCCCCAGCCAGTCGGGAAGGTTGGCGAAATGGGTGATCGAGCTAAGCGAGTACGGCATCGAATACCGCGCAAAAACCTGCATGAAATCGCATGTACTCGCAGACTTCTTAGTGGAGCTCCGGATAGGAGGTGCACCCGACCAGGAGCCAAACTCGACCTGAACCCTATACGTTAACGGATCTTCGTCCAAAAAAGGCTCAGGAATCGGTGTCCGGCTAGCGGCCCCAACGGGAGAAGTGGTTGAGCAATAGTTTCGATTAGTTTTCCACGCCTCGAACAATGAAGCCAAATACGAAGCCTTAATTGCAGGATTACGACTAGCTCACGGTCTAAAGATACGCAACCTCCACACCTACTGCGATTCTCAGCTAGTGGCCAGCCAGTTCAGCGGGGAGTATGAAGCAAGGGACGAAAGAATGGAAGCGTATCTGAACCTGGTTTAGGATGTAGCTCGAAACTCTGATCAATTTGCCCTCACTAGAATTCTTTTGTCGGAAAATGCCCAAGCAGACGCTCTGGCTGCCTTGGCAATCAGTTCGGATCACGGTTTGAGCAAAGTAATCCCTGTGGAGTTCATTGAGCATCCTAGCATCGGACCGCCCATAGTCGTAAACCTGATCGACGAACCATAAGACAACATCGACGAAAACGATGATCTCCAGCCACAGATCAATCCAACTACGGGTTCAGTCGTCCATGGATGGAAACGATCCTTGCTTACATAGCCAACTGGGAACTCCCATCGGAAAATGGGGGGACCCGAAAAATAAAGACTCAAGCCGCATGATATGTTCTGGTTGACGAAGAACTCTATCAGTGGAGATTTTCTGGACCGCTCATGACCTGCGTGCAGTGAGAAAAAGCGCAGTAAGTAATGGAAGAAGTGCACTCCGGATCCTGCGGAAACCATTTCGGTGGGAGATCTCTCGCAATAAAAATCAAGCATCACAGATATTTCTGGCCGGCAATGGTAAAAGATTGGGAGGATTTCTCACGAAAATTTGAAAGTGCCAACGGCACGCCCCGACTATCCATCAGCAAGCGGAAGTCCTCTCGTCCATCTCAGCCCCGTATCCATTCATGCGATGGTCAATGGATATAGTCGGGCCAATGCACGCATCGAAACAAAAACGTTTCTTGTTAGTCCTGACCGACTTTTTCTCCAAATGGGTTGAAGCCGATTCTTACGCAAGCATCAAAGACGCCCAAGTAGAAAATTTCATATGGAAAAATATCATTTGTAGGCACGGAGTCCCTTACAAAATCGTGACGGATAACGGGTCTCAGTTTATTTTGACTAGATTCGAAGCCTTCTGTAAGAAATGGAAAATATGGTTAACAAAATCAACTCCAAGGTATCCTCAACGCAACAGAAAAGCTGAGACCATTAACAAAAATATCCTCGACGGCCTCAAAAAACGCCTTGACGCTAAAAAAGGCAAGTGAGAAAACGAGCTCGAAGGAGTTTTGTGGTCACACCGCACGACCCCGAGACGAGCAATGGGCGACCCCCCATTTGCCCTCGTGTACGGAGCAGAGTGTATGATCCTGACGGAAGTCGAATTCCCATGAGTACGCAGTCGGCTGCTTCCAGAAAGAGAAGAGTCGAACAACCTGATGCTGCTCGATGAACTCGACCTGATTAACGAACTACGGGATCAGGCCCTCGTCCGAATTCAAAATTACCAACAAGCGGCAGCAAAGTACTACAACTCGAACGTACGAGGCCGTAGATTTCAAGTAGGCGAACTAGTCCTACGGAAACTCTTCCAAAACATTGCGGAACGAAATGCCGGGAAACTGGGAAGGAACGTACAAGGTCATAAAGGTGGTCTGACCGGGAGCGTATGAAATCGTGAACATGCAGGACATCAAAATTCCCCGATCATGGAATGCAATGCATCTTAAAAAATACTACCACTAAGCAACACGCTCCGCAAAAACCGAACTACGGGATGGCTTGATCCCTGCCAAAGGGTACGTAGGCTAGGCATCTCGTCGCAAGGCGAGACCAGCTGCCCCCCTTGATAAAAGGGGGGGGGGGGTAGGTGAGTATATGTATACTCGTATACTCCCAAAATTTCAAACTCAAAATCTCTTAAACAATTTTCAAATGACGCGGCAAAAAGAAAAACAAAATTCTGAATATAGTGAGACATCGCCAATATTCGAAAAACCACCTTTCTTAAAAAAAAAAAAACACAGTCCCTCCACGACTATAAAACATACAAAACCTCTTGAAATATGAGTCCTTCGCGAAGGTCTAATCAACGGTAACATCCACCACCTAAGTTTGTTGCTGATCACAACAAACTCGCAACTGTCCTAAACAAACTTAAGTTATCTCGCACAGATAACTCTCATACACCTGACACAAGGGTAATAGCGCTATAAAGAAATCCAAATTTTGGTCAGCACCTTCAGGGATGCTCGATTCTGACCAGACAAGTCGTATTAGCCGAAAACCTATTGCGGACTTTAAATCGGTACGACATCAGGTTAAAATCGCAACAGGCAACACAAACGCCGATTAGTCATCGCAAAGCCTTAAAACCGAAAGTAAACCTAGGTCTTTCCCTAAACCCATCACACTGGTCTCGAACGTCTCAAGGCATGAATTGAGATCCTAAACGCATGTCTCTTCGTCTACATGTGAATGCTCACTCGATTCTTAAGAGTCATAGAACGAGCAAACGAATAAGGCGATCTACAAAAGGGTTGGAATGCGAGACGACAACTCGCGGACCTCTCTCTACGTTCACACAAACGAAAGAATTCTTCTCGAAACAAAAGAAAACATAAACTGATCTTTCATTCATCAAAGTTGCAAAAGCAACAGGGATTCAAAGCTATAACGGCCAGTCCCAAAACATAAAGATTTAAAATAAAAAGTCTCACATGAGACTACAACTTCAAACATCCTCTGCACACGGAGTCTCATCCTTGTCCATCACTTCAGCGGAACTTGGTACCATACCATCACCTCTTTCATCAGCCTCTAGAGTCTTGCTCTCATCCATACTCGGCTGAAAGGCGCACTCGGACATCATGCCGTCAAGGGCCGAACCGTGGTTGCCCTCTGTCTCCATAACCCTAATTCGGCAGGGATATTCTCCTTGACCCGTTTAGCCTCACTAACCGTCGATCCTTCAAAACTCTTGACCTTGCATTGGAGTCTGCGCAGCGCCGAAGCCTTAGCCTTCTTCGCGTCCTTAGCATTGAGCAAGGAACTCGCAGTCTTTCCAAGATCCCACTCCAAGTCACTAATCCTAGCCTCGAACTGAGACACTTCCACGGAGTGTGCATCCTCGATCACCTTCAGCTTCTCTTCGAGCTGAGCGGATCTTTCCCGCGACTCAGCTAACTCTTTTGACAAGCGCTCAACTTCAGAACTACACTCGCTAATCACTCCATTGATTAGCGAAACAAACTGAGCAATAAGGTAGATGGTCGGATACCAAACTCATCGAATAATAAAAATTACGCTAAAGGTGTACTCGCGAATCTATACCTTGGCTCGATGCTGCGAAATTATGCCCGAGCTCAGCGCCTTGTTCAATGAAGGACCAGCCTCAGAAACTTTCGTACATCTCCTCTTCTTGGCCGCATCAGGGTTCACGCAGGGCCGTTCGCGACCTCTGGTCGAAGCAGCCAACACCAAACTAGGCGCCAGCAGCCCCGAAATGATCACTCTCTTGGCCGGAGGAGGAGGCTTCGGAACCACAATTGTTTCAACCTCGCTGGAAACCGGGACTACGGTCGGCTTCAGGACCACGGCTGGCTCAACCTCTACAAGGAAATTTCTTAGAGAGAAGTTGGAAGAAGTTTGAAAGACTGAAGATATGTGAAGAAAGAAAGAAGTAATGATCTTATACTTATAGGAAAACAAGGAAGAGTTTATTTTCCGCACTAAAATAATTAACCTACTTTTTCGAAATACAAAGAGAAAAGGCGATCGCAGCCGTAGATTCCGATTAACAACTCTACTCGTCCGCAAGAACTTTCCTTAAACTTGTGAGCTGCGGGGCTAACTGTTGGGATAAAAAACGTTAATCTCGAAATCAACGTCTACGATTACTTCCCCTTACATTCTCTGAAAGAATCTCCAGCCAAGAAAACAAGAAAAGATCGAAACAGAGCAACCGTCCAGCTCGCCAACGGGCGAGCAGACCACACATGTGACCAGCTCGCCCATTGGCGAGCTGAACACATATGTCTAGCTCGCCAATGGGTGAGCTGACTACACATGTGACCAGCTCTCCCATTGGCGAGCTGAACACATCTGTCCAGGTCGCCAATGAGCGAGCTGACCACACATGTGACCAGCTCGTTCATTGGCGAGCTGAACACATCTGTCCAGCTCACCAATGCGCGAGCTGACCACACATGTGACCAGCTCTCCCATTGGCGAGCTGAACACATCTGTCCAGCTCGCCAATGGGTGTTCAGCTCGCCAATGGGCGAGCTGAGCACACATGTGACCAGCTCGACCATTGGCGAGCTAAACGCATCTGTCCAGATAGCCACCAGGCGAGCTGAACCAAAACATCTATGCCCCTCGAATCTATCGTACTCTAAGCAGTGATCGGAACGTCTTTCGTTTCGTCTCAATCCGCCTTACCGTTTGAGTTTTACGATAAAAATCGTAAGAGACGCATTTTTTACTAAAACCTCGAGTAAATCGTATAAAACAGCACAGTTAAACGTAACACCGAACATTGCCAAACTATACGATTAACTCGCGATTTTTTAATAAAAAATCGCTAAAGACGCGTTTTCTCGTAAAACCTTGAGTAAATCGTATAACACAACAATGGTTAAACGAAACGCCAAACATTGCCAAACTATACGGTTAGTTCGAGGTGTTTACTTAAAAACGGCATCATATCAGGAAACGATCTTGTCTAATTTCATAAAATGGCTAAATAGTAAAACGGCCCGAAAGGCCCTAAAACGCGATAAAGGCCCACTCATAACTTTGAATAAGGTCTAGCCCAAAGATACAATGATGGCTTGCCTATTATCCGCAGGAGTAGATAAATGTAGAGATTGAAGATAAATAGAAGTTTTCCGAAGAAAAATGGAAAGGTGGGAGAAATGGAAGATTCCATATAAGCGCGAATCGCAGCGGAAAAGGAAAGACAAACCGCCTAGAGAAGGAGTTTATAAGCATGAGGTCGAAGTCAAGAGGGGCCAGAGCTTTTTAGACCTAGAAAGACGGCTGTTAGTTTAGGAAAATTTAGGAATTAGGTGGCTAGACTAGCAAGTCGGATCCTTAGAACGTTTTGTCGTCTAAGTTCCGCAATTCTCTTTGTAACAGTTTCTCAATCTCTTTATCAATAATAGCCTTTGTGCAATTTCTTCATCTGTATTCTATTATCTTTTTCGTTTTAAGTGTGCGTCCGCAAAGAACCAGAACCTCGGGAAAATTAAGGTTTTTCCTATGTTTCCATATTTGACGGAAAATTAACAGTGCAAATTTCGGTTCCCACACTCCCAAATTCAGATCAACAAAAAAAGAAAGACGCTTTACAAAATAGTTATTTACAAAAGAGAGAAATAAAATCTGAAAGAAAGAAGAGTTTGAAACTAAAGTAAACACACATGAGACTTAAGAGTTTGAAACTAAAGTAAACACACATGAGACTTGAATCATCGTTGAAGGAATGTAACATATACTGAATTTTCTTGGTATCTGAGAAAACTTGGTATGTTTCAAACATATCTTGTCACTGGCATGATAAGGTGGCTAGGAGGCAGAGTAATTTGTTGGTGCTGCTTCACGTTTTATTTCAAACATTTTTGTCAGCGGCATGATAAATGTTGGCTTGGAGGCACAGTAATTTGTTGGTGCTGTTTTGACGTTTTGTTTCTTCCAAATATCTATACTAATAAAGTAGGGTTATCTTCCCTCTTAGGCTGTCCACGTCGCTTTTTCAGATAGGGGGCTTTCTCTTCACGTGTCAGCATTTGGTTGGTTATGTGTCTCATGGGTTTTTTTTTTCATCGCCGAGTATAAATGGAAATGAGCTTGCTTCACATTCAAAGCCCACCTTTATGCAATCTAGGTTATGCATGTTCTTCTTTGCCTCTCCAGAGTTCATGTCGATTAGAGTTTTCTAAGTGATCTTCCATCTTCTTCATAACATTAAATAATCCTCTTAAAATTCTCAATTAATCTTTCCTTCATAATCTACAATCAATGCGAGTTTTGCTTCTGCAAGGCGGTGGAGCTTCTGCTATAAAAAGGTGAGCGCTCCTGCTTTCAGAATCATTCCCTCATTGTTTCTACACTAAACGCTAAACCAAAACTGTGAGCTATGGATAACGTTTCAGTCTTCCTCCGATTTGCAGACTCTCCACTCCTCCTCCGCCATTCAAGTCCCATTACTCTGATTCTAGGAGGCCATGAATGTCCACCGTGGTGGAGAGATCATGTTTGTGGATATGCTCCTAATGAATACTCAAGTATCTTCTTTGACTCCGCTTTTTCTTCATAAACAGAATGATTCACCGAATAAAGGCTTTAGACATTGCCTCCGTTCTAAATCACTATTTAATTTTTCTTCTTCTTTAAAGTTGTTGTTAAACATTTTCACCGAGACATTAAAAGTTTGATAATTGTTGTGTGTATTCTTCACTTGAGCATCATCCTCTCAATTAGTGAAAACACCAAAGCTAATCTATTTCTGTGAAATAGTTAACTCACCAATCTCCTATCTGGTTTAAAGTCCGGCCACTGCTCCTCCACCGTTCAAGTGCGGTTGGGAAGCCAGGAATGTCAAGCGTCAAATGTCGTTATGTTTTAAAATCATGTTCATAGTTTTATTAAACTTTTTCCGGTGTGTTAAATTCTCATTATAAAGCTTTCCTATTCAGATATTTGTTGAACATCTATTTCATTGAGTCATTTCGAAATGGTTTATTTTTTATGCTGTGTATTTCACATATGATCAGGCGACTTTGATGCCAGCCACAGTTAATGTCCACCGTGGTATCAAAGCTAATCTTCCACCGTTGAGGCTAGATTGTGTAACATTTATTTATTCATCGGTATTTTCTCTGTAGTTAGATGAGTTCCAACGAACGGTTCAATATAGGTACGACAATGGTTTGAAAGCCTCGAGATAGGCATTGTTCGACCTCCACAATTATGATGGGGTACTTCAGAAAGCTTCTGATGAACCTCCACAAAAATTTCCCAGCTTCTCTGGCTTATTGGACTATATGGGGTCTGGCTCCAAAAACTCTTTTAGAAAGTGGAAGGACTTAGATCGTCAAGGAGACTCTGATGCTGCATTGTTACCTATACAAACTAACCAATTAAGATCTTCCAACGTAAGATTTATTTCTTTTTGCTTAAAATCTCTTACTAAGAGGCTTTCATATCTTTCAGGACAAGAGTATTATAGAGTGCGAAGAGGATTGTTATAAAAGAAGCTTAACGATTGGTATGTAGTTAACGAGGCAACTAAAATGGTGCCAGTGTCAATACAAAATACTCAAATACCTAGCAAATCCATTCAAACTGCAATTTGGATTCTTCTTTTACTTATTCTCATAGGTAATATATTTTCTCTTTGCATTCAAATATGCATAATAGAAAGACATTGGTATTTTGTGTAGCGAGTTTTTCAGCTGGTGGATCTGACACTATCTACATTTTTAACTGTACGTAGTAATTCCTCTGTTATTGATTTTATGTAACCTAGGAAACATATTTTTGTTTGATTATTCATTGAGAAAGTAAGAAACGAAGTTTGCCTTTCTCTTTGTTAGAGCCAATTTGAGTTGCTCACATTGTGATTGAAGAGGATGTTTTGTAATACATAAATGCATCTTTGATTAGAATATTTAATAGGAATTTCCATCAAAATAGATCTGATATTCGTTCTACTATTACAACCAATCCGAGCATTTAGTCAGTGATATGGAACCTTATAATCTGAATATGTAAGCTTCCCCTATGTATTTATTATATAAAATTGGATTAACTTACTAAGTTGTATATTTTTAGAACTTGCTTGAAACACAACAACAAGGATGCTCATTTTGTTGAAGGCGTGAAACAAATTTCCCACTTCATGATCTATTTTTATGCCTTGCTATTGCTTTGCACAAGTAACTTTCAAAGGGGAAGAGATATATGAACCGCCGCAATGGACAAGTGTTGCAACAAAGAAAAACTCATAGAATGGCAGTAATCCAAGGAACATGACATGTATAGGAACCACTTAAGGGGTCTGGGGCAAGAACATGAAAGGTTGGAGGTAAATTAGATGGTTGTTACATGAATTCAACCTGGTCGAGGAGGAACAATACGGACGCAATATGATGCTAATCATGTCCTGTGGGAACCGAAATTCACACTTGTCGATTTCCGTTAAATAAGGAAACTTAGGAAAACCCTAATTTTCCAGAGGAACCGGATCTCTGCGAAAGCCAACGACAAGTAACCAAATAAATGCGGAAAAATATGAAAAACATAGTAAAACGAATTTATAAAGAAAGTCGATCTTATTTCCGATTCGCGTAAGAGCGTTGCGANACATAGTAAAACGAATTTATAAAGAAAGTCGATCTTATTTCCGATTCGCGTAAGAGCGTTGCGATCATTACAAGGAATTACAAAGGCTTTGGCCGCAGGGGCCATCAGCGAGTTACAAACATAAAACCCTAGATCTGGTCGAGTCGCAGCTCGATAACGAAAAATGGAAAAAGATAGGAAAAAAGGTTTGAATGATTTCGGACTGAACCTTATGAAAGGCTGCCTACGTACCCCTTTCGGGGATCAAGTCGAACGTAGTTCAGTTGGTAGAGCTGGACCAGAGATCGAACTGTCTGGGCGAGTTCGTCTAGTAATTGAGCGCCAGTCATAGAAACCGAACTTGTCGAGAAAAAGCCTAAGTTTCTAAGTGCGGAAAATTCTAAGCCTAGAAAAGTTGTGAAAGTCTCAGATGAGAGCTCTGGATTTCGTCCCCCTGCTTCTGCCCTATGCCTCTTGATTATATACTCCCTTCCTAGGCGGTTTAGTCTTTCCATTTCGCCCAGATTCGAGTTTATCGGGAATCTTCCATTTATCTCGATCTTTCCTTTTTTCCCGCGGAAATCTTCTTTTTATCTTCAAACTTGACATTTATCTTCAAGTTTGGCATTTATCTTCTTTCTGCGAGTAAATCGCCAAAACTTCGTCGTATCTTCGGGTTGGACTTCGTTTAAAGTCGCGAGTGGCTTTTATCACGTTTTATTACTTTCCGAGCCGTTTTGCGATAAATCCGTTTTACGACTTTAG
>CAKOAT010414043.1:237293-253002 GCA_932364175.1 Eruca vesicaria subsp. sativa | reverse complement strand
TAACCAGTTCAACGCAGATTCGGAATAAGAACCTTTTGCTCTCTATTTTCGTTTATTCTCATTTTAATTCTAAGTTATCGTTTTCTTATTTTCGTTGTGCGGTTCTCGCAGATAACCGGTTCCTCTGGAAACTTAGGGTTTTTCCCGAAGTTTCCTTATTTACGATTTATTTGACAGTAGGGTGGAATCGACTCCCACATAAGTCGTAAAAAACGTGTTTATAATTAAAAGTCGAGTAAATCGTAAAACCTTGCGATTAACTCGAGTAATTTATTAAAAGCGACGTCAGATCAGGAAACGATCCCGTAAAAAGTCGGAAAATGGTTTTAATCGCAAAACGGCCCGGAAGGACCTAAAACGCGATAAAAACCAATCTCGCGATTTCAATGGAATCTAACCCGCAGATTTGATAACGTTTTGACGGTTTATTTGCAGAAGGAAAATAAAGGCAAGTTTGAAGATAAATAGAAGATTTCCGCGGAAGAAAAGGAAGGATCGAGAAAAATGGAAGATTCCCGAAATACTCAGGCAAAATGGAAAGATCGAACCGTCAAGGCAAGGAGTATATAAACCAGAGGCGTAGGGCAGAAGAGGAGGACGAAAATCAGACCTAAAAAGATGGCTGTTAGCTTAGGAATTTAAGACTTAGCGTTTAGACTAGCAATTCAGATCCTTAGAACGTTTTGACGTCTAAGTTCTTCAATTCTTCTTGTAACAGTTGTCGATTCTAATTTAATAAAAGCTTTCGTACAAGTTCTTACTCTCTGTTCTTCATTGTTCATCCATATTCTTTTAAATTCGTTTGTTTTAGTGATTTTCGCTGAGATCCAGGACCTCGGGAAAACTAGGGTTTCATCTTAAGTTTCCATATTTGACGGAAAATTGACACTGTGGATTTCGGTTCCCACATTCGTCGCTTGTTGATTCAAAACGTCATTTGAGCGATCTGGGTTGGGGTATATCAGTCGATGGGGAAGGGTTTTCATCGATCGATGGGCGGAAGATTAAAGATGGCAGAGGAAGTCTGACTTCGTCTTCTCGAAGAAATTTATACTCTGTGGCTCGTTCCTCTTCATAATCTGCATCATAATCCTCCTGAGTAGTGATGCTAGCTAACTCGGGCATGTAATGATCGTTGTCCCAATCATTGGTGCCAAAATCGCTGTCTGGAAACTCTTCCTCGATCTTCAGGAATAGCGTATCGATCGATGACCATGTATATTCATTGGTCGATTCTGGTCGGCTGTTATCGGTCGATGGTAGAAGACTTCCATCGGTCGATAGATCTGGATCGGTTTCGTACTCGGCCATGGAATCATACTCGTGGGCACAGAAACATGTTGCTACGAGTGCTGGGTTCTTCATTCTTTGAAACTTGATGACTGGAACAGGATTGTAGTGGATGGTAGGGTTGATGAGGGTGAGACAGAGCTTGTTGGTTTTGAGATCACAAACGGCTCCAACTGTGGCTAAGAAGGCTCTTTCAAGTAGTAGAGAAGTCTTGAAGTTGAGCTTGTTGGCTAGGACATGGAAGTCTGTAGGAATTAGGGTTTCTCCAACCTGTACCTCAAGGTTTCTAACTATTCCTCCAGAGCTCTGCTGAGAACAATCCACAAAGATGAAGGATTCTTCACTTGGCTCGATCTTCAGACCTAGTTGGTCTGCCATAAGCTTGGGTAGGATGCTGACTCCATATCATGTATCACATAGAGCACGAGGGAATTCAACACCTCTGATGGAACATGGTATTGTGAACTTCCCTGGATCGCTCTTCTTCTCCAGTGTGATCTTCTTCTTTAAACTGTCTCTAACTTGATGAAAAATCCTCCTTATGTCTTCTTCTGTCTCTCTTGTTTCTCTGAAAAACATCCACAATCTGTGTGAAAAGTAGGCTTCTTCAAAAGGTTTCTCTTTAGATATTCTGAGAACTCTTTTTTCTGAAGCTTGACAATTCTTTCTCATTAGCTTCCCTTTTATAAGGCTTTGTGATCTTCTCTTTCCTTTTTTGGAGAATTATTCCAGTAGTTTCCTTTTCTATCTCCATGGACTCAAAGATATCTGTGGGTCTCTCCAAGATGGCTTTCTGAGGGCTTCTAGTAGTGTAATATCGCTCCCGGAATGTGTCAATACGTGCACCATCTATCTTGGGGAGTTGCACTTGGCGGTGGGGTACTGTGTATTGGGCGACACTTACTGGAGTGCGTCGGTCGATAGCGTGGTCTTCCTGTCGATCAATAAGAGGGTAATCATGTCGGTTGATGTCATGCATTTTGATCTTGACAAGGACAGACGGATGTGGGTGACGTGCTGCGAAGGCTTCGTGAGTCATAGTCTGGACGTTACTACACTCGTACGGGTACTCGTCTCAGTCCATCGATCGACACTCATCAAAGTCTATCGATTGATGTACATGGGAACGTATTGATCGATGATCACGGGGTGATATCGATCGATAGTAGTCGCGGACGAAGTCTCTCTCATCATCAGATTGCTGAATCTCTTCTACTACCTCTTGCCAAAAATCATCATCCAGGATGGCATTGATGTTATTGTTGGCAAGCTCCTGCTTCCTTTGGGCTTCTACTGTCTAGAACACCTGAGTCTCCAACTTCTTCATATGGGTGTGTAAACCACTTAGCTCTTTTTGGAGGGTGTTGTAGACGGAGTCGATCTTCCCATTGAAGTATGTCTGGAGTTTCTGCTGACTCTCAAGGACCTTGTCAAGCATCTCCTCCAGTTTAGTATCTTGGGTGGGTGCGTGTGGGTTGGAGTATAATGAGTTTCCATAGCTCCTGTTGTTGTTGGGGTTGCTGTTGCTGAAGGTGTTAGGCTTCTGTGAATTGAAGTTGCTTCTCTGGCCTGTGTAGTTTATGTATCCTCCTTGGTTACCATACCTCTGAAAACCAGCTCCACTGACCTAGTTTACATCTTCTTCTATATAATCTTCACTTGCAGTCTCTGCATCCTCCACTGAACAGATCTGCTTGTTTATCAACTTCTGAATGGTATCCAGCTGTGCTTGTACTTCATTGATGTATTCCTTTCCAAGGAATGATGTAGCTTTTGTCTTCATGAAGTTCTCAGTGTTGTTGCTGGAAGCTAAATTATCAATGAGCTTCATAGCCTCTTGTGGATTCCTGGTGTTGAAGTTGCCTTCACTAGCTGTATCAAGAGCTCTCTGATAGTCCAATGTGATGCCTCTGTAGAAAGTGCAAAAGAGTTGCACTCTATTGAAACCATGGTGTGGGCAATCTCTTTGGTAGGACTTGAATCGGTTCCATGCATCTTTGAATGACTCTTCAGGGTTCTGAGTGAATGTAGCAATCTTTTTCCTCCATTCTTCAGCGCGTGACTCATCAAAGAAGTTACTCAGGAATGCGTTCTTGATGTCGCTCCAGGTTGTGAGAGAACCTGGTGGTAGTTGTCTAAGCCACTGCAAAGCTTCTCTAGATAGAGAGTACTTGAAAAGCTTGCAGATAAGATAGTCTTGAGGGACTCCATTGGCTTTTGACGGTTATGAGATCCTCGAACCTCTCCAGATGGTCCATAGGATGCTCATTGGACAACCCACAGAAGGGTATTTGTCCTACAAGGGTGTAGTACTGCAGCTTAAGCTCGAAATCTCCTCTCTGAATAGCAGGAGGGCGGATGGCTGATCGGTTGGAATAGAACTGATCTGGACGGTTGTAGTCAGCCAAAGATTTAGCTTAGTTAGCCTCTTCTACAGGTTGAATGATGCCTGTAGGTGACGTCTTTTGCTCAGGTATGATCTCCTTCTGATCGTTCAGCTTCTGACCTGCTGCATTACGCAGGTGAGAATCTTGATCACGCAGGTCTCCATTCTCCTTGGTAGTGAGAATAATAGTCGCTACCATGTCTCGCCGGTTCGTATCGATCGATGTAAGATGAGGTATATCGATCGATGTCGGATGAAAGGTATCGGTCAACGAAAGGTTGTTGATTTCGAGCGATGTGGCGGTGAGAGTATCTGTCGACGTTGAAGGTGTCTCGGTCGACTGTGGTTGGCAAGTATTGGTCGACAGGGATGTGTTGATGTCGATCGATGAGGAGCGTAGGTCTTTGCGGATGCTACGTTCCAAGCTGTGAGGATCTTCTTAGTACAAAAGGTTTTTTTGTCCTTGTTGCTTCTAGTAATGCTGGGCATATACCTGAAAAAGACAAAAAAAAAAAATTTTGGTGTCAGAAGATAATTTAAACAATAAAAGAAAAATAACCTAGACCTAATCAGATTAAATCTAATGTTATCAAAGTTCCCCGGCAACGGCGCCTAATTTGATATCACTCAAATATTTAACTCTAAGTGAATTACTCTCTCAAATAAGCGGTTCAGTTGTAGTACTTAGGGATCGAATCCACAGGGAACTAAGGAATACAATAGATATAATCTAAATGATTATGCTAGGTTGAAAAGGTTTAAAATAGTAAAGTTGCAGTTTATAAGCAATGGTAAGTTGCTTAAGAGAATGGATTTTAGGTTTGAAACAATAAAAGAAAATAGTTAGATTCAAGGTTGCTATTCAGATAATCAGGATTATAATGCTACAGATGTTTTAATGAATTACTTGCAAGATATATGAGAACTTTGATTCTTAGATAGATCTAATAGCAGTCGCTAAATAGACACATCCATTGATCTTATTGCCAGCAATATCGACTGATGTTTTGACAGCGATATCAGACGATATGGGTTGTTGTCGATCGATGACTCTATAGGAGTATCGATCGATATAGCATAAGACCGAATCAAAACTGTGTTCACCAAGATCATAGACCGGCTCTCGCACAACCCTAGAGGATCTAAGCTTATGCCAAATGATTTCAGGACAATGATAAACAAGTTAAATCACATCCATGATCATACTCTAGGTAGCTACTCTAGAGTAAGCATTAGGGTTCATTTGCTATTACTTATAGTTGTTAAGTTGTAAGGTATCAACCCCGATTAGGGAGATAACTATTTGAACCCTAAATCTAACAAAGAGATCTACTCAGACATAACTGAGAGATTCATGACAACTAGGTAATAATAGAAACTCATAGATAGAGGATTGAACTTTTGGTTCTTGGAACAACAAATCTCTTTGTGTGTTTCCTCTAGACCTAGAATTCTATAACCTTTTAGAAATTAAGATGAATAGAAATACTTTATAGAATAGAACAAAGTAACAAGAAAAGTGTGCAAAGCTTTTCAGGTACAAAAGGTATGAAAAGGTATTAGAAACAATAAAAGCATGTAAAAGCACACCTTTCCAAACACAAAGGCAAAAACTATAAATAAGAGTTCCATTAGATTAAAAAAACTCGTCAGCGGCATTTTTGTAATATTGGGAAGACTTGGGCTTCAAGTCGGCCAAGTTGAACTTGTTCTCCATGCATCATATCGATCGATGGTACATGGTGTACATCGATCGATGGAATATCTCGACTTCATCTTCAATAGAAGCTTCATCGATCGATTACACAGGGTGTGTATCGATCGATATGTGTCCTCATTATCTGATCTTCATAGTCATCTCGGAAAACTCTCCTTTAAGCTCCAAAAGAGCACCTAAATCATCATTTTACTCCAAAGTGCTCCTGAACCTGAAAACATACCTAATAGACTCCAAAACATATATAAAACTCATAAAAACATAACAAAACCATGGCTAAAAGTGGGTCAAAATCATGGTCTATCAACCTTGGGAGTATCGATCAAAGAACACTTGGATTCAACTCAAACAAGTTTCAGGCATTCTCATTCTGGTTCATTTTCTCCCTTTATATCCCTTCTCTGAATCCAAATTTTCTTTTTCTTTTATATCAATCCAAATGAACAACTAGTGTTCATCTTATTGATCTTTCTACTTTTTGTAGCTTTTTTGACAAAGTGTAGGTGAATAGTGGGGCCATAGGTAATTTACCTCTCCCTCACTTCCACAATGTGTGATCATTCATTTGAATTAGAATAGTGGGGTCATGGATAACGTACCTCTCCCTCTGCCACTCAGAAAATCATCTTAATCTTTTATTTTTCTCTTTTTGGGATGCCAAAGGAAGGAGAGAAAGAAACCAAAATTGTTGAGACTTTTACCTTCCAGACTTGCATGAGGATTCCGATCCCTTGTATACCAAGCCCCAAGACAAGCTATATATGTCAGGTTAGGTTGGAAATCAATTTGGTTCTTCCAAACAATCATGAAAAGTGTTGTCATAGGATGATCGGTGATCCACTTTAGCATCTACAGTACTTTCTGCAATCAACAATTCTAAGAATGGTGCTAAAGAGTGGTAAGATAAAAAGCAAAAATTTTGAATTCTTTTTGTCCCTTTCTTGACTCAATAAAACCAATTTTTGAAAACTTTTTTAATGAGATCAAAAAGGTAAAGTAGCATCAGTAAATCCACTCCCCCAGACTTTAATCATACACTACCCTCGGTGTATAACTAGTCGGAGTTAGAGCATAAGAAATAATAAATGTATAACTGATATCAAAATTGTGAACGATATACCTGACCGATGTTCGTATCGATCGATGGTGAGTCACTTCCATCGATCGTCATGGATAAGGTTATGTCGAGCGATGTAAACAGGGTCTTATCGGTCGATATGTAGTGATCGTGTGTCATCTGAAATAAATAAAACGAAAGTAATAAGTAAAAATAAAATAAAACTAAGAAAGAAAATACCTAATAATGGGTTGTCTCCCACTCAGCGCTTGGTTAAAGTCAGTTAGCTTGACTATGGAGGTATGGTGGCTAGTGAGGTGGGTTGCAGGTACTTGTTGGGAAACAAGTATCTTCCTTGTCATGTGATTCTTCAAACCATGAAGTTAAGAAGCTTCTTGTGGCTTTCTCGCTTCTGGTCATACTAGCTTGCAATCCTTGGACCTCATAGTGGATTCTCTGTAGCCACTCCTCAATGCTTGCTAAACTGCAGTCATGTTGTCCAATGTTGTTGTAGGTGTGCTCTAGATTAGTACTCATCTGCATTGTGTCGAAGTTTTGGGTGTTTTGCACAGGGGAAGGGATGGTATCGACCGATCTCGGTGTAGGTTTATCGGTCGATGTGGATGGATGTCCATCGGGATGAGTTCAGAGGCTCGTCAATCGATGCGGATTGTGCAAGTTGGCTCGCGAGCTGGTTCTTTATGCTTTTGATCTCCTTCTGAATTTCCTATGTTGTGCATTGCAATCCTTGAACGTCACTATGTACCGGGAACCAAAATTTGTCGAGTAATCTATACGCTTCGTCTTCACAGGCTTCAATAGATCTGTAGATCTCCCTTGTGATTTCTTCAAGTTCTTCTCTGGTACATAAATCTGGTGCGTGATTATCGATCGATGTGCTGGGTATATCATCGATCGATAGCTTCTGTAAGTGACTCTCGATAGGTTTGTCGATCGATGCTGATGGGTCTGTATCGGTCGATTTCAGCTTCTAGGATTCTAGTTCTTTGCGAAGTGCATTCACCTCTTCTTGCAGGGCTTTTCTCTCTTTGCGAGCGAAGTCATTGCCAGACTTATTCCATTGTAGTTCTCCTTGAATTGATGATATGGCTTTTTCATGTTCAGACCTCAATGCTGCCATCTCCCAGTTATGTTCATCGGTTCTTCCATTGATCATGTATGTAACCTCTGCTTGTGTGTAGAGCTTGCAAACTGGAACACTTTTAGCAAACTGTTCAGCGTGTTCTGGTAAACAGAAACAAGAGCGCCCAAACAGTGTGGCTCTATTCAGCAGCTTCTCAATATCTTCTTTGGAAACATGGATGATGTCGCCAGCTACGCTTCTTGCAAAACCATGCTCATCTCTGTAGACACCATATTCATCTTTCTTTTCCCAGAAGAAACGACGAATCCCGAATTTGAAAGCTCTCTTCCCAAACTCGCGATGTATATCGGTCGATGCACGTTGCCCTATATCGATCGATGCGGGTTGAAATTCTGGATATGCTGAGTTGAGATGAAGGTTTTCTGCACCATCTTGCTCATGAATTGTGTGTTGCTGGTGCTGATCGTTCTGGTAGATGGGTGGTTGTTTGAAGGGACTGATTGGTCCATTGGCCATCTGAAGGATGTCTGCAACGTCTTCTTTGGAGATTGGAATGATTCTTCCATCTAGTGCTCGTGCATGGCCTTCTGGATCCCTGAAAATACCAAATTCATCCGGAATTAGTAATGTAAAATCGAAATTATGTGTTTGTACCTCGAATGGTTTAGTGGTGTTATCGATCGATGGGATACAAGGTGCATCAGTCGATTTGTTGAGGAACATGTCGATCAATGGTTGGTGCTCCGTGTTGGTCGATACGTGTGCTTCAGGTTGGATCGCAGGTTGTAGTGGTGATGTATCCACTGCAAAACTCTCATTGTAATTGCTTGCCCAACTCCCAATCGAGTAATCTCCATCGTGTGGCTCATGTGGGACATAGACTGGTGCACAGTAGGGGTTGTCGCTTGTTGATTCGAAACGTCGGTTGAGCAATCTGGGTTGGGGCATATCGGTCGATGGTCTGTAGATGAAGGTCGGCAGAGGAGGTTTTTCTTCATCTTCCCGAAGAAATCTATACTCTGTGGCTCTTTCCTCTTCATAATCTTCATCATACTCCTCCTGAGTAGTGATGCTAGCTAGCTCTGGCATGTAATGATCGTTTTCCCAATAATCTGCGCTAAAATCGCCTTCTGGAAACTCGTCTTCGATCTTTTGGAATACCATATCGATCGATGACCATGTGTGTCTATCGGTCGACTCGGGTTGACTGTATCAGTCGATGGTGGAAACTGCCATCAGTCGATGCTGCTGGATCGGTTTCGTACTCGGCCATGAATCATACTCGTGGGCACCGAAACAAGTTGCTACGAGTGCTGGGCTCTTTATCCTTGGAAACTTGATGACTGGAACAGGATTGTAGTGGATGGTAAGGTTGATGAGGGTTAGGCAGAGCTTGTATGATTTGAGGTCTCAAACAGCTCCAACTGTGGCTAAGAAGGCTCTTCCAAGTAATAGAGATGTCTTAAAGTTGAGTTTGTTGGCCAGGACGTGGAAGTCTGTAGGAATTAGGGCATCTCCAATCTGTACCTCAAGGTTTCCAACTATTCCTCCAGAGTTCTGTTGAGAGCAATCCGTAAAGGTGAAAGATTCTTCAGTAGGCTCTATCTTCAGACCTAGCTGGTCTGTCATAAGCTTGGGTTGGATGCTAACTCCAGATCCTGTATCGCAGAGAGCACGAGGGAATTCAACACCTCTGATTGAACATGGTATTGTGAACATCCCTGGATCGCTCTTCTTCTCCAGTATGATCTTCTTCTTTAGACTGTCTCTGACTTGGTGAAACATTCTCTTGATGTATTCTTCTGTCTCCTTGGTTTCTCTGAAAAACATCCACAATATGTGTGAAAAAGTAGGCTTCTTCAAAGGGTTTCTCTCTAGGTATTCTCAGAACTCTCTTTCTGAAGCTTGACAATTCTTTCTCATTAGCTTCCCATTTATAAGGTTTGGGTATCTTCTCTTTCCTTTTTCTGAGAACTCTTCCATGATTTTCCTTTTCTAGCTCCATAGACTCAAAGATATCCTTGGGTCTCTCCATGATGGCTTTTTGAGGGATTCTGGAAGTGTAATACTGCTCCCGGAATGCATCAATATGTGCACTATCTATCTTGGGAAGTTGCACTCGGCGTTGGGGTACCGTGTATCGGGCGACACTGACTGGAGTGTGTAGGTCGATATCAAGGTCTTCCTGTTGATCGATGGTAGGTTCATCATGTCGATCGATGTCATGCGGATCGATTTTGACAGAGACGGGTGGATGTGGGTGTCGTGTTGCGAAGGCTTCGTGAGGCATAGTCTTCACGGCACTGCACTCGTGAGGGTATTCTTCTAAGTCCACCGATCGACACTCATCACGTATATCGATCGATGTACACTGGATCGTATCGAGCGACGATCACGGGGTAAAATCGATCGATAATAGTCGAGTACGAAGTCTCTCTCATCATCAGGTCTTTGAATCTCTTCTACTACCTCTTGCCAAAAGTCATCATCAGGATGGCATCGATGTTATGGTTGTTGGCAAACTCCTGCTTCTTTAGTGCTTCTATTGTCTGAAACACCTGAGTCTCTAGCTTCTTGCTTCTTCACATGGGTGTTTAAAGCATCTAGCTTTGTAGTGAGGGTGTTGTAGACGGAGTCCATCTTTCCATTGAAGTCTGTCTGGAGTTTCTCTGACTCTCAAGAACCTTGTCTAGCATCTCCTCCAATTTACTCTCTTGGGTGGGTGGGTGTGGGTTTGAGTAGAATGAGTTCCCATAGCTCCTGTTGAAGTTGTTGGGCTTCTGTGAACTCTGGTTGAAGTTGTTTCTCTGGCCTGTGAAGTTTTTGTATCCTCCTTGGTTACCAGATTTCTGAAAACCAGCTCCACTGATCCAGTTCACATCTTCTTCTGTGTATTCTTCACCTGCAGTGTCTGCATCCTCCACTAAGCAAATCTGCTTGTTTAGTAACTTCTGAACGGTATTCAGCTGTGCTTGCACTTCATTGATGTATTCCTTCCCAAGGAATGATGTAGCTTTTGTCTTCACAAAGTTCTTTGTGTTGTTGCTTGAAGCTATGTTATCAATTAACTTCTCAGCCTCTTGTGGATTCCTGGTGTTGAAGTTGCCGTCACTAGCTAGATAATCCAAGGTGATGCCTCTGTAGAAAGTGCAAAGCAGTTGCACTTTGTTGAATACGTGGTGTGGACAATCTCGTTAGTATGACTTGAAAAACATATCAATACCATGGCTAAAAGTGGGTCAAAACCATGGTATATCACCTACCCAGGATAGCATGTTCCCCGTGAAAGGAAATTCCAGCATACCACAATCACTCAGCATTTGCTTGACAGGTAAGAAAGAAACGTCTGTGCGTTATCTTCCTCCTTCCTTCTCCGCATGACAGGTAATTTCGTTAAAGTCGCCTATCATAAACCAAGGTCCATTTCTTGCTGTTGTGAAATGCGTAAGACGTTCCCATACTAGATCTCTTCGTTCTAAAGCAGGATCCCCATAAACAAACGTCATATAGACTTTTATTCCATCAATGACTGCCTCAATGTCAATCATTCTGTTATTTGAAAATAAAACATTAGCTTAAAATTCATCCATATAAAAAAGTGTTAAACCTCCGCTGAGACCAAGTGGCTCAACGGTAAAAACATGATCAAATCCTATGCCGGCCTAAATGTATTGCAACAGCAGCCTCCTATTCTTTGTTTCAGAAAGGAATACAAATCCTAGGTGATGCTTCTGACACATCTCCGTAAGGCGTCGAACTATGAGGTTATTCCCAATCCCTCGACAGTTCCAACTGATTGTCCTCATTGATCAATGGGGGATGGGTTTTTGGACCCCATCAAACTTCCTTCCTTGTTTGAACTTGTACGAGACCTCCTTGAACTGTGGTGAGACTGCTTTGCTTTGTCTTTACCGCCAAGTGTGTTGTCCGGAGACAACTTTACTGATCGAATCTTTGGAGAACCTCTACGGACGAATCTTGTTTCTTTATTTTGATCCCCAAAGGAGGATTCTTCATATAGTTTCCTCTAGAGTGTTTTGATCCTTTTGTAGTCGATATGGTGGTTGCTGATGTTGTTGTGAGGGCTGAGTCGTGTCTTGCAAGTCCAATAACTCCTCATCAAACAAGTCATCGTCACAAGCCAGCATGTCATCTTCTTCAACAATCTGCAGTTCCATATCGCTCAACACTCCAATTACATGTTCACCTCCAGTGTCACTTGCCGATGCTTGGGGAGAAAAGGTCAAAGATTTTGCCACACTCTTACTACGAAAAGTAACATTATCCTCCATAGATGCAGATCGCAGAGCTGGAGATACAATAGCAATTGCTATTTTCGTTCCTTGTCGCACCTCTTCAGTATGCTGAGTCTCCATCTCACGGTGAGAATCACTACCCTGCTGCCGAGGATTGGCTACATCACGTATTTTTTCATAGGAAACAAGCTCACATGACATCCCACGATCATTTCCTTCATGTTTACTACCCGCAGTTTCCTTTGTTTCATCAGCACCTTGGATTGCTTTCTCACGCCATGTTTTTTGTGTGTGCTGTCGATCATAAGGTCTGTGACCATGTCGGGGATCTCTGTAACGAGTCTGTGAACTTGGCTTACTATCTCGATGCCGTATTATCTGATCCCTCTGATCAAACTCCTGTGTGTTTCCGCGTCTGTAACGAGATTGGTAAGCATCGTGATTCCTAGCACTTTCCTTATCCCCATTCCGGTCAGAGAGACGAGGTTGTATGTATACATATCTATCACTCAAGTTTTGCTTCCGACGAGAAGAACCCAGCTCAACTTTCCAGCCATAGTCAGGTATTGCGCCTCCATTACCCTTTTGCGTTGCACTGTAGTCCCTCAGCAAAGATTGATGACCACTCTGTTGGATAGGACGCTGAACTCGCGAGAAGACATCACTTCTTGCAGGTAGGCCGCGAGAGATAGTGTCCCTCAGCAAAGATTGATGACCACTCTGTTGGATTGGACGCTGAACTCGCGAGAAGACATCACTTCTTGCAGGTAGGCCGCGAGAGATAGTGATCAAACTCCTGTGTGTTTCCGCATCTGTAACGAGATTGGTAAGCATCGTGATTCCTAGCACTTTCCTTATCCCCATTCCAGTCAGAGAGATGAGGTTGTATGTATACATCTCTATCACTCAAGTGTTGCGTCCGACGAGAAGAACCCAGCTCAGCTTTCCGGCCATAGTCAGGTATTGCGCCTCCATTACCCTTTTGTGTTGCACTGCGGTCCCTCAGCAAAGGTTGATGACCACTCTGTTGGATGGGACGCTGAAATTACGAGAAGACATCACTTCTTGCAGGTAGGCCGCGAGAGATAGTGTCCCCAGTTGGACAATAGCCCTTTTCATGGGTCATTAAACCACACAAAGTGCAGTGTTTGAAGAGTAAGTCGTACTGAATTTCAATGGTGACTTCATCCCCCTCTAGACTTTGTATTTTGCGGTTAAACTTTAAAGGTTTTCGAGAGTCAACACCGATAAGCAATCTCCCCTCCGATAGGTCAATGGTGTCAACATTACCAAGCCGACCTCCAATGTTTCTCAGATTACGGTCTGTCCATATATGCAAAGGCATCCCAATAAAGTGTACCCAGAAAGGTATGATCCATGGGTAATCGTCATGGACTATTGGTTCCCACCTGACAAGGACAAACATACAAAAGTTGTAGTGAAAAGGTCCTTGCCGCAGTACCAAATTTAGCTCCTCTTCAGTTGAGAAATTGAAAAGGAGTTTTCCATTTCCTAAGCATTAGCAGTAAGACGATCTTGGAGTCCCCATTGAGCTGGCATTGTTTGGACTAGCTTCTCAACATTATGCTTTTTTCGGATTTAGAATTTTTTTGATTAACGACATTATGTACTTTTTGATGACAAAAGAGTCATCTTGTTCAGTAAGTATGATTAGATCATCATCGTCGTCGTAGAGGATGCCCTTTCCATTAGTATATATCATAGCTGTGTATGTGAAACGAGCCAAAGAGCCCATCACACTGTTTGCAGAGTCCAATACAATGATATCAGATTGAATCAGGCCTCTGTTTTTTAGAACCAGAAGCAGATGATCGAATCAGATTGAAACGGGTCTGGTGAGTGTTGCGTACTGAGTAAGAAACCGGTTGCAAATAATATGAGAACAGAAAGAGAGATTCAGAATATCAATGCATCGCTGTGAGGGTCAGCAAAGAGATCGTTTGCCGCTCTGTTTCTCCGGTTCTGCGATTCTCTCAACCCAAAACGATACGGTGCTCTATTACCAAAGAGTAACAGATGAGATGAAGCTCCGATTTATCGAAACAAGAACCACTCCAGGGAAGTACGTCGACGAAGGGAAACGATGATCGTTTGTCAAGGAACGTATGATCAGAAGAGGATCACAATCCCAACGAGGATCATGATCTGGGAATCGCCGTTCTGGTCGCCGCTCTGGTCGCCGCTCTGCTGCTAGGGTTTTAGCAAATTTGTGAAGGTTATAAGGGTTATGACATAAACTATCACCATCACAGATCCGCTATAGAGTTTCGTAAAGTCTTGACATGTAATTAATTATATAGAATCACTTTATGTACTTGAATAACACACGCTTAACTTATTAATTAAATATGCATGAAAATGACAGTTTTAAATATGCGTGAGACAAAAACGCATATTACACAAACTACATATTATTCGTGTAGTCACTGAATGATCATATCATTCATAGTTTAGAAATCGATGATACCATGATCAAATTAGGGTTCTTCATAACAAGTCAAACACATCCGATTTCAAGTAATCAAATTCCTCTAGTTATTAATTTATATCACTTATAAATTAAAAAAAAACGATTTCAATATTAAGTAAGTAGACTCTAATACCACTATAGAAATTCATACCGGTTTATAACGATTTATAAAATAACTTATGAATTCCATTTTTCTAGAATATCATGTCAATATTGAAATAAATCTAGATCTTTAGAGTTTTGAATAAACCTGGTTATTCATAGTGGAAAGATAAATAAACCAAGTCAAAATTTCAAACATTCCAAATGTCGTGTCTCTACTGGTATTCACATACACAAATTGAATTGATACGAGATGATAATGCCGTCAAGATCAGATCTCTACACAAACTCTTTGTCTACAATTACCTTAGGGTTTTGCCGTCAAGCTTTTTGTCTTTTTGTTGGTTAATTATAATGTCACATCCGTATATCAACACACACATTAACATAATGTGATTATTGGGCTGAGCCCATTGATACAACAATCAATTCACTATTTGATTTTGATCACATCTTTATTGTACGTAAGTGAAAGTATATTTTACATATATAATACATCATGTATCACTAAATATAAAACCCTAACATATTTTGATCCAATTTGCTTAGATATGTGGCCCTGTAGAATCATATATGTTGGGGTCAAAATCGGTACGACGGAATCAAATAGCCAAAATTCTCCGCAAACACATAAACGCAACAGTTTTATGAATCTCGAGAATCATTTTATAAAACTCGAAGATCGTTTTATAAACTCGAGATATCGTTTTATAAAACTCGAGAGGTCGTTTTATAAAACTCGAAAGATCGTTTTATAAAACTCGAGATATCGTTTTATAAAACTCGAGAGATCGTTTTATAAAACTCGAAGATCGTTTTATAAAACTCGAAGATCGTTTTATAAAACTCGAGAGGTCGTTTTATAAAACTCGAAAGATCGTTTTATAAAACTCGAGATATCGTTTTATAAAACTCGAGAGATCGTTTTATAAAACTCGAAGATCGTTTTATAAAACTCGAAGATCGTTTTATAAAACTCGAGATATCGTTTTATAAAACTCGAAGATCGTTTTATAAAACTCGAAGATCGTTTTATAAAACTCGAAGATGGTTTTATAAAACTCGAGATATCGTTTTATAAAGCTCAAGAGGTCGTTTTATAAAACTCGAAAGATCGTTTTATAAAACTCGAGATATCATTTTATAAAACTCGAAGATCGTTTTATAAAACTCGAAGATCGTTTTATAAAACTCGAGAAGCCGTTTTATAAAACTCGAAGATCGTTTTATAAAACTCGAGGATCGTTTTATAAAACTCGAGATATCGTTTTATAAAACTCGAAGATCGTTTTATGAAACTCGAAG
>CAKOAT010414043.1:218511-236923 GCA_932364175.1 Eruca vesicaria subsp. sativa | reverse complement strand
CGGAAGGACCTAAAACGCGATAAAACCCACCTCGCGATTTCAACGGAGTCAAACCCGCAGATTTGATAACGTTTTGACGGTTTACTCGCAGAAAGAAAATAAAAGTTAAGTTTGAACATAAAAGGAAGGTTTAAAGAGAAATAGAAGATTTCCGCGGAAGAAAAGGAAGGATCGAGAAGAATGGAAAATTCCCGATTTAGGTCAAATCTGGGCAAAATGGAAAGATCGGATTGCCAAGACGAGGAGTATATAAAGAGGAGGTCCAGGGCAGAAGTAGACACACGAAATTCAGAGCTCTCACCACCAAAACTAGCATTTAGGAATCTTTCCGTTTTTGTGTTAGCGAGCTGCGTCTCAATTAGGGTTTTTCTAGTTCTTACGCTTTCGGCAATTCTTTTTGTACCAGTTCTACGCAGATTCGGAATAAGAACCTCTTTGCTCTCTGTTTTCGTTTATTCTCATTTAAATTCTAAGTATTTTCGTCATCTTATTTTCGTTGTGCGGTTCTCGCAGATATCCGGTTCCTCTGGAAACCTAGGGTTTTCCCGAAGTTTCCTTTTTTACGATTTATTTGACAGTAGGGTGAAATCGACTCCCACAATATAATATTAGTAATGAATTCTCAATTCATAGATTATAAGCGGTTTCTAACAAAACACTATAACCACCGAATAATATACGATTGTCGAATCTCGACATTACAAATTTAGCAAGAACTAGATCTCGACCGCGCATGTGTTCGTTTTGTTTTATATATATATATCGAAAGGGTTTATTTTTGAAATAGCCATAAAAAATAAAATTAGATTTTGAGAGAGAGAGAGAGAGAGAGAGAGATAGGAAGAGGATGGGAGAGAGAGAGAGAAGGGGAATTTGGTTAGTTACCTAATTTGTTTTTTTTGTAGCTATAGGGTGCAATTTTCCTATATCGAAATTTTATTTTTATATCAGTATACGTTATAAACATTAACCATATTTTCAGATGAATATATATCATTTTAATTTTAATAATGTTATAGGTTACATATTTATCACTTAAAACTCAAATTTATACTATCATTTGTATTTGTAAATTTTTATTATATACTTCTTCCTCTAGATTTGTGTTTGAATATTAGATGAATAAAAATACATTTAATTCAAAAAAATATGTAAATTATTTGTATTTAACTCATATGTTATTGAATAGTTACATATTATAGGTAATAAGAATAAATAATTATAAATTTTAGGAACATATTTGTAGTTTAATGCAATGATTTCATATTCATATACATTAGTATTTAAACACGTAGTATTATTTATTTATAACTATGTAAACTAACTATTTGATTTTTTTTTGTAACACAAACTAAACTATTGAATATTAACCAAATAATATTGATATATGTTTTTAATATGTTAGATTTGAAGTTATATTGTTAAAACATAAGTTTATACCATTTAATTCAAACATTTATACTATTAGGGATGGATTTGATATATATATATGAGTACATGTACATTTACGTATCCATATGTATATAGAAAATCATGAATGAATATATTTTGAAAATATTTTCCTTGAACCATCAATTTAGGTTTTATCTAATTAATGGAATGAAATCACGTGATTAATAGAATATACCTAAGGATATAAGGTATAATAATGATAAGATTTGAGAATTTAATGTAACCCTCCATTCTAGGAATAGGTCCAAAATTTTAAAAAATCATACATAAAGTCAAGTTATGACTTCTATTTTAATAGAAAAAATAAGTACAAATGATTTTAAGACATTCCCAATAAACACCATTTACAAATGCGAAGACAAGGAAGTTGGATGCATCTGACGTCCGTCATAAACTTGAAACACGGAAGCAAAAATTACAACAGTATAAAGACTCCATGTGTCTAGCCTTTGCAGAATGATAGTTGCCGACAAGCAGGCCTTCGACTCCAGAGCCGGGGACTTAAGAAAAAAGCTCGACCGATGCAAAAGCTTGACCAAGGACCAAAGCCAATAACATTCGATCGATTCAAAGCCGATGGGTTTGAGAGAGAAACACACATTCAGAAAAATTGACGTCGAGTTAGTGTTTCCTCTTTACTCTCGCCGACTGGACTTGTCTTGCCAAAGGTTTCCACTCATTTTTGAAAAGATGTGGAGATTAGGAGAGTATAAGAAGAGATTTTTTGTTCAGGAACTCAAGAACAAGAGAGAGAAATGGGAGTATCTATGAGAGAGAGAGAGAATGATAAGAGGAATTATATTTCTCTAGCTTCAATATCAGTACAATACAACAACTATATAGGAACTTCATCTCAGATCTATAAATTCAAAATAAAGTAAGACTTGAACACTTTGAGGACTGCCTACGAGAGTGGTCGAAACCTGCCATAGGTGGCAACGCCCTTGAAGGTCCCCGTCTCTCCTTAGGCACTGAGAGAGGTAGCGACCTGCCATAGGTGGCAACACCCTTAAAGGTACATGTCTCTCCTTAGGCACTGAGAGAGGTAGCGACCTGTCATAGGTGGCAATCTTTATAAGACCTTATAAAACCTTATAAGTCTCTAACTAAATTCTGCTTCATGTGAACAACCTTGTTCTTCTTAGTCAAGAATGTCTTCATGTCAACACTCCCCCTCAAGCTTGACCTTAGGGACTAGTCAAGCTTGGAAGACCATGAAGCATTCCCTCATTAAAACCTTACTTAGCAAAATCCTATTGGACAAAAGCTAAGCAAGGAAAGAGTAGAACACTTCATGGAGAGAGGAGTCAGTGACATGAGAGGTCTATGAGTCCAAGTCTCGGATGTATGGACTCACAAACCTTGCTTCTGGCTGCCTTGGTGAATATGTCAGCAAGTTGATCTTCACTCCTTGTGTAGCATGGAAGAATGACTTGATGTTTTACTGCTTGTCTCACCTTGTGGCAGTCCACCTCTATGTGTTTGGTTCTCTCATGGAAGACAGAGTTGGTTGCAATGGGTATAGCCGCCTAATTATCACAATGCATGGTCATGGGTGTAGTGATGTCTATGCCCAAGTCTTTGAGCAATCCCTTGATCCATATGAGCTCACTGGTAAGCTTCCTAATGGCCCTATATTCTGCTTCTGCGCTTGAGCATGAACTACCTTTTGCTTCTTGCTCTTCCATGTCACCAAATTACCTCCAATGAATGTGAAATATCCAGTAGTTGATCTTCTATCACTCATATCTCCAGCCCAATCAGCATCACAATAACCAAACACCTCAGTGTGCTTGTTACATGCCATCCACACACCTTGTCTCGGAGCTTCCCTTAAGTATCTTAGGATCCTTTCTACCATGTTCCAATGATAGACCTTAGGTGTTTGCATGTGTTGACTCACTTGATTAACAGCAAAACACACATCTGGTCGAGTGATGGTCAAGTATATCAGCTTCCCAACCATTCTCCTATACTTCTTGACATCCTTGAATGAAGTATCCTGATACTCCCCCTCACGCAATACCTTGTAGCCTCCTTTCAATTGAGTTTTGGCTTTCTTTCCACTAAGGTCTCCTGCCTCCTTTAGAATGTCCAGAGTATACTTTCTTTGGGATAAGAAAAATCCCTCCTTTGATCTACACATCTCAACCGCAAGAAAGTATTTTAACTCCCCTAGATCCTTGATGTCAAATGCAGATTTGAGTAATGCTTTGGCTGAGATGATTCCCTTCTGGTCACTACCAGTGATGATGATATCATCCACATATACTAGGATCACAACAATTCCTTGCTTGCTGGTGAGAGTGAAAAGTGTATGATCAGCTTGAGACTTCACAAAACCTCTTCATTGAGTGTTGTGCTTAGCTTGTGGTACCAGGCTCTTAATGATTGTTTTAAGCCATAGATTGCCTTCTTAAGCCTGAGTCATTCCCTGGTTTGACCATGTTTTCCATACCAGGGGGTGGCCTCATGTATACTTCATCTTCTAGCTCACCTTGCAAGAAGGCATTCTTCACATCCATTTGCCATAGATCCCACTCAAGGTTGACTGCTAAAGACAATAGAATCCTGATGGTGTGTAGCTTAACTACTGGTGCAAAGGTGTCTAGATAGTCTTCTCCATAGACTTGAGTGTAACATCTTGCCACCAGTCTTGTCTTCTTTCTTTCCGGCTTTCCATTGGCTCCGTACGTGATGGTATATAGCAGACGACTTGTCAAAGCTTTCATGCCTTTGGGAAGCTCAGTTTCAAACCATGTATCATTCTTGTTCATGGCACCAACCTCATCTCCAACAGATTCTCTCCATTCATCATGTTGCATAGCTTCTTCATACGATCTCGGTATCCATTCCTGATCCAATTCACTGATGAAGACTTGATGATGCTCTAGATATTGAGCAAGAGAGCATAATGCACTTATTGGATGAGCCACTGCATTGCTGTTGAAATACACTTTAGTGACGACCCACTTGGATGGTTTCTTCACTCTGGTACTGCTTCTCAATGGTTGTGATTAGCCTGATTCTGTATCATCATGAGCTTGTTCATGAACCTCATCTGAACCATTCTCCTCTTGAGTCTCATATGCCAGGTCTGAGATGAACTCATCTTGATCATGAGCCACTGAGTCTTCAGGTTGATCATCATTGCCCCCCTCATTATCAGGATGAGTGACTCCAACCTTTTCTACAGCTTGAGTTGGGACCTCCCTGACCCGTTCAGGCTGTTGTGGTAAACTGATGTCAAGCCTTTCCATTAGAACTCTCAGTTTGTTAGCTCTGTCCGAGGCAGATTGAGGTAGATCCTTGAGTTCTCCCCAACTCTTCTCATCATAGTAACATCCCTGGATACAAGGACCCTCATGGTCTCTGGGACATAGCAGTTATATCCTTTTTGGTGAGTATAATACCCAATAAACATTGCCTTTGTGCTTCTGGCCTCTAGCTTATTTCTTAGCTCACCTGGAACTAAGACAAAACAGACACACCCAAACACACGTAAATGGTCAATAGATGGTTTAGTTTTGTTAAGTACCTCATATGGAGTATCATCAAGGAGCACTCTTGTGGGTGTACAGTTGATGAGGTAAGTGGCAGTGACCACAGCATCTCCCCAAAAACATTTGGGTACATTTGAGTGGAACATAATACTCCTTGCCACCTCCATTAGGTGTCTGTTTTTCCTCTCTGCCACATTATTTTGTTGTGGTGTGTAAGGGCAACTAGTTTGGTGAATGATCCCATGTGAGGCTAAGTGTTGCTTGAATGATGTGCTAGTGTATTCACCTCCATTATCTGATCTAAGAATTTTTATCTTGACATTAAAATGGTTAGTGGCATAGTTTTGGAAGTTCTTAAAGGCCTCTAGCACCCTATCTTTTGATTGCAACAAAGTGATCCATGTATATTTAGACTTCTCATCTATGAAAGTAACAAAGTATTTGTGTTGTTCTCTAGATGCACATGGAGCAGTCTAAACATCAGTATGTATCATTCAAAGCAATTATCATAGATAATCATTGATTTGGGAAACACACTTCTACAATGTTTTCCTAAGATACAAGCCTCACAATCACTTTTAAAACAAACACTAGGCAAGAGGATGTTCAAGGCACGAGAATGGGGATGACCTAGTCTAACATGCCACATTACATCTTTAGGTAAATTTAAAGCAGAATTGAAAGCACAAGATAATTCAGAAGCTGGTCCTATGTCCTCAAGCAAGTACAAGTCTCCCTTGGTGACACCTTTGCCAAACAACCTACTAGAATCAATATCCTTAAAATAAACCTCATTAGGCGTGAAGGTAACATGACAATTCAAGTCATTTGTAACCTTCTGTTAACAATAAGTTAGATGCAAATGTAGGCATGTACAAAGCCTTAGAGACTTTATCAAACAACTTCAGATTACCTATTCCTTTAATTGGTATTTTATCTCCATTAGCTATCATTACTTGTCCTAAGGCTGGTTCTATGTCTTTAATAAATTTTAAATCACTGATCATATGGTGAGAAGCACCAAAGTACTCTATAACCAATGGTCTAGCAGATTTTAGATCATTTATCTTTGCACTCATAGAACTACCAGCAAGATGATAAGCACTTAATGATATACCAAGGGTTCTAGGGTTACCAGAGTTTTCCTTCAAGGCTTTGATGAGAGCCTCTAGGTCTGAACGTTTGATAGTCTCATCTGGATGGCTCCTGGCCGTGGAGAAGGCTGAAGCTCCTCTCATGCCAGCATTTGATCCGGCTGAGCTTGGAGTAGCTGGTTCACCTCCATCGTTTGAGAACTGAGCTCTAGCATCCATGTATTGTGAGCGAGGCTCCCTGAACTTGTTTGGTTTCAGATGGGGATGAAGAATCCAGCATTTGTCCTTAAGATGACCTTTGTTCGTGCAATGGTCACATACCAAAGACTTCTTGTCATCTGGCTTGTATACACCCTTGTTTGCCACGGCTTCAGCTTGGTTAATCACCACCGGCTCTCCTTTGCTCCCAAACAGCCCAATTGAGCCTTCCTCCTTTTTAATTTGAGCACACACATCATCTAGAGTTGGTAATTTGTCAGCTCTTAGAATATGCTTGACAAGGCCATTGTATGACGAGTTGAGAGTAAGCAATAGTCCAAAGACTTTATCCTCTTCACGCCTAGCACTTAGGGTTAAAGGATCAACTGTGTGTGGCCTAAGCAACTCAAGTTCAGCCCAAAGAGACTTAAACTTGCCAAAGTGAGACTGAAAGTCCATATCTCCCTGGCTAAGTGCGTTAATAGCCCTCTTCACTTCAAAGACATGGGTGAGGTTTGAAACATTACCATAAACCTTGTAGAGAGTGTCCCAAAGCTCTTTGGTGGTCTCAGAATACGAGTATGCCTCCAATATGGCCGGATCTAGAGATGTTTGAATGACTGAAAGTACCATGAGATCCTCCTGGTTCCACTTGTCTTCATCAGCCACCACCATCTCTTTTTCACCTTCTCCTTGGACGGTTTGCTTTGGAGCCGCTTCAGTTGATACATGAATCCATAAGCCTCTTCTTCCAAGGGCTGTTTTCACGAGCCTGGTCCATAGGAGGTAGTTCATCTCCTTTAGGATCACAGTTATATTGACAGATTTGTTGTTTTTCTCCATCTTCCCTTGCTCGCCTATTGCTAGAGAGAGATTTGAAACAAAGCAAGAGAAACAGAGAAAGTAAACAGAGTTTGCGGAAGAAAAAATAGGTTTCAATAGCTTATCGCACTGATACCATGAAAAGATTAGGAGATTAGGAGAGTATAAGAAGAGATTTGTTGTTCAGGAACTCAAGAACAAGAGAGAGAAATGCGAGTATCTGTGAGAGAGAGAGAATGATAAGAGGAATTATATTTCCTTAGCTTCAATATCAGTACAATACAACAACTATATAGGAATTTCATCTCAGATCTATAAATTCAAAATAAAATAAGATCTGAACACTTTGAGAATTGCCTACGAGAGTGGTAGAAACCTGCCATAGGTGGCAACGCTCTTAAAGGTACCCGTCTTTTCTTAGATACTGAGAGAGGTAGCAACTTGCCATAGGTGATAACACCCTTGAAAGTACATATCTCTCTTTAAGCACTGAGAGAGGTAGCGACCTGTCATAGATGGCAATCTTTATAAGACCTTATAAAACCTTATAAGTTTTTTACTAAATTATGCTTCATGTCAACAGCCTTGTTTTTCTTAGTCAAGAATGTCTTCATGTCAACAATTTTATCATACAACATTGTAATATCTTTTGTCGATCAATAAAAAACATTTTGAAATAGCCCACAATCGATTTTGTTTATCTCAATAGATTCAGCATATCTCTCTTTTTTACTTGGTTAACGAAATAATAATGAAAATTTGTGTTGTTGATACGAAGATTGAGATGAACTAATATATATTAGTTGGAACTTCCAAGTTTTTGCTTCCCGATCAAAACTTAATGTGACAGTGTCACCACGAGTCTGTCCACTGGCTCTACATAAATTACACATATTGATTGCTAATGCAAATCCGTAAGGATAGAGCCATAGAGGGCACTTGTAAACATTAAAAAGAAGGTATAGCAGTCATCGACATGCATGCAACTAGAAAGATTTCGATGGTTACAAAGAATCAAGAATGGGTCCCCTTCCTCATTATTATAACCAATTTGTCACCATCGATACATCCAGAACAAAACTCAAATTTTAATGCAATTTGTTGTTACAGCCTGAAACTCTGAGCTGTTAAAAAATACATAATTTTACAAGAGAATTTCCATTCAAAGCGTACCATTAACTTGTAAACTGCAATATAAACTGAAAAAAATGAACAACCATTTGAAAGCATATTTTAAATTTCATTTTAGCTTCTTTTTGAAAAAAATTAACAATTGCTCCTTCAATACAACTCAATCGCAATCTCACAGTTACTAGGAAAAAACTTATTCTTGGGTTCACCTCCTAGGGTGAATCATCCAATAGGATTGCATTATTTCATATTTGATATCTTTTTAAAAAGGAAATAAAATCTTATTAAGTTATATTATGTTTTTAAAAATAAAAATACAAAAATAAATAAAAATACTAATAATTAATAAAAAAAGAAAATAAACTTTTTTAAAGAAAATATTGTAACACTAAACCCTAAACTATAATCTTAAACCCTAAACCCCTGGATAAATCATAAATCTTTGAATAAATCTTATAGTGTTTTAAAAATTTAGTGTTTATAATTTACCCAAGGGTTCAGGGTTTAGGATTAGAATTTAGGGTTTAATGTTTATGATTTATCCAAGGGTTTAGTATTAGAGATTAAGGTTTAGTGTTTTAGTGTTAAAATATTTTTTTTATAAAATTTATCCAAAGGTTAATGATTTAGCTAGGGTTTTAGGGTTTAGGATTAGAGTTTAGGGTTGAGTATTAAAATATTTTCTTTAAAAAAATTAGTTTTTGTTTTTATTAATTATTATTATGTTTTATTCATTTTTGTATTTTTATTTTTAAAAACATAATATAACTTAACAAAATTTTATTTTCTTTTTTAAAAAATATCAAATATGAAATAATGCAATTCTATTGGATGGTGAACGAACAATACTTGGGTTCACCCCTGAGATGAATGGTTAAATTCACCTCACCTCTTATAGCCAATCAAATTGATTTGTCAGATTATTTAAAAAAGAAATATATTAAATTTAAAAAAAAAGACAGTTAGAAAAATTACCCTATGAAAAACTCTAACCCCCTAAACCATAAACTCTAAATTCTAAATCCCAAATTCTAAAACCTAAACTCTAAAACCTAAACTCCCTTTGATTCTAAACCCTAAATTCTAAACCTTAAACCTGAATTCAAGACTCTAAACCATAGTTCATAAACTCTAAACTCTAAACCCTAGATCCTAAACCCTAAACCCTAGATCCTAACCCTAAATCCAAAACTCTAAACCCTAAACACCAAACCATAACCCTAAATCTTAATTCTTAAACCCTAAATCTTAAACCCAAAGATTTTAGGGTTTTGTGATTTAGAGTTTTGGTTTAAGAATAAGAATTTAGGGTTTAAGGTTTACGATCTAGGGTTTAAGGTTTAGAGTTTAGGATCTAGGATTTAGGGGTTTAGATTTTTGGGTTTAGGGTTTAGGGTTTAGGGTTTAGGATCTAGGGTTTTGAGTTTTGGGTTTAGAATTTAGGATTTAGGGTTTAGAATTTATGATTTTTGGTTTAGGGTTTATGGTTTATGATCTATGGTTTAAAGTCTAGAATTTAGGTTTAAGGTTTAGGGTTTAGAATCAAGGGTTTAATGTTTAGGTTTTAGAATTTAGGGTTTAGCTTTTAGAATTAGAGTTTATGGTTTAGGGATTAGAGTTTTCATACAGTAATTTTTCTAACTGTTTTTTCTTTTAATTTAATATATTTCCGTTTTTAGATAATTTGACTAGGCAATTCTATTGGCTATAAAATGTGAGGTGAATTTAACCATTCACCTCGAGAGTGAACCCAAGTATTGTTCATGGTTAATCTAGAATTTCATCCTAGGGGTGAACACAAAAAATAACTCCTAGGAAAATACAACATTCAATTCACTTCTGTTATGTGAAAACGAAAACTAGCGAAAAAATCAAGAAAGCCAATTAATGTGATCTACAAACTACACAAAACAATCGATGCATTTAATATGTGAAGTGATGATATAGCAGCCTCAAACATTTTTTTCTGGGTTTTAAGCAGCCTCCAAGATTGAATGTGTAACAATCAAGGATTAACTAGACATTTTCAAATAAAATTGTTTGGTCTACCGGTTCAATGCGTCATCTTAACTATCTTTAAACAATTCGCCTCAAACCATTTTCCAATGAATGTCCAAATCAAACCTTCCAATTCGGCGTACAATGGTAATAAACCCCGTCTTTGAGGCTTACCAATACAACCGTACATATAAACAAAGTTAAATTGAAAATATGTATAAAAGAGTCGTGGTGTTTTAATCGTTACATAGTGCATACTAGAATTTATATAAATCTTTATAGTACTCAATTATAATTAAACACTTAAGTTTATAGGTTTTTTGTTAATTTTACTGATGACGAAGATATACTATTCGTCGACTATTATATGGAGTATTTAGTGGTTATTAGTTTGGCAAGATGTTTGAAATTTCGTTTGCATTTAGTGTGGTTGAAGATCGGGAATAAAAAGGATATATAGTAACAAAAAAATAAAAGAGACAAAATCAACATAAGGAAAAATATCAAAATACTAGTACGTGCGTGCTTCAACGAGATCCCACGACGTTTCTTCTTCACCTCATGATTCATCCACATGTTTTTCCTATATAAATGTAACTCCCAGTTCCAAATAAGAAACTTCAGACCCTAATTAAAATCTCCAAAGCTAGTGTTCTTGTTAAAGAGTTAAATCTAATTTCATATCTATATAATGGGAATCAAACTCAGCCGTGATCATTCAAATTCCGCCTTCCACGACAGTAATTACCACCAATACTTTGAAGATCAGAAGATTAAGACAAAGATCGGTGACGACACGAGGAGTAAAAATCAGCTAAACAACTTCAAGATCCCACTTCATTATCCAAAGTATACAAAGAGTGATTACGAGAAAATGCCAGAGTGGCAACTGGATCAGCTTTTGAGAGAGTATGGCTTGCCGATCATCGGAGATTCCAACGAGAAGAGGAAGTTTGCCGTCGGAGCTTTTCTCTGGTCGCCGGAGAAGGAGCACTAGATGTTATGATCCGTATATGGCACACTGTCCTTAATATATTGTCTTATATACCCAAAGAACCTTGTTATATATGGTAACAGTTTGTCGTCTGTCGTAGTTTCTAATAATAAAACTAGGTAATAATCCGCGCCTTGCGCGGAATGAGATTATTACTTTTGTTACTTTTAAGATAAAATAATATTGTATCTGTTTAGCATGAATATTGATTCAGTTTTACGTTGTTTTTTTAATATCTGAAAATATAATTATCATTCTAAATCTATATTTATTTTGGTTTGTTTGATTTAAATGTTTGATGTTTTTGATTTTTTCGATGATAACCAAAAACTATTGTTATTTGTTTGGTTTCGTTTTATATAAATTTTAGACATTTATGATGTCGAATTAATAGTTTCTTATTATAATTTCTTAATACAAGTAAAATAAAATAAAATCTAAATAATATTTGAAAAAAGAAAATAAAATTATTAAGAAAAAACATTTCACTACAATTTGAGCGATAGGGAAAGAAAACATTAAAAAAAAAAAATTCAACTTCAATAAGAATTAAAATTCTCACTTGTGGTGAATATTTAGTTATATAGTCGCTCATGTGAATATGTACATGTATGTATATGTAAAAGTATATAAACGTGATGATAAATATATGAATATACCGTTAATTAAGATTTAAAACATTTTTGTTCAAAATAACACATGATAGTAAATTCTTAAATAAAATTAAGTAAAAATAAAACAAACCTAAAAATTAATAACATTTTTTCATATGAAGAAAATCAAATTGTACCCATAAATAATAAAAATAATATATATTATAAAATGACATCTTCACTTGGTACCTGAATTCTGTTTTAATCGATTTTGTGATTTTTATTTCTTTTTAAAGCTTTTCTGATTTCTGATTTTTTCTACCAATTTGATTTTGTTTTTAATTCTTAGTCTGATATGAAAATTTTATAAAAATTTTAATATTTGACTAAACTAAAGATCCGACTTTACGTGTGGTGTTTTTCATCTCAGCTTCTTTAATTCATAATCAGTCACCTTATTTGTTGTTATTGTGTACCGAAAACCAACTTCGGCAAGGTACGAAAATTTTAATTTCTACAAATATTTTCATCGCAACATTTTAGTTGATGCGAATCTTAATGATTTTGTATTTTCTTACAATAAAGATATTCTTCGTTTTTACGTATAAAGTTTTAATTTATTAATACAAAAGCTAAAAATATAGGAAAAATGAATTAATTAAAAAATAGTGTATAAACACATTAAATAAAGAATTTAAAAAATTAGTTTGTGAATGCATTTATTGCCAAATGATTGTGGGAACGACACTTGTCAATTATAGTGTGAATGCATTTATTATAATGCTTCTCTTTTTAATATATAAGAGATTAGGTGCTGAACAAGAACTATATTTGCATGTATATGTTATCGTATCAATTTTATACATGTATACTTTATATGTAAAAACTAAATAAATGTATGTCTGGATCGTGTGTTTATCTACTCTACATGTATGCTATGCAAACAGTAATATATGCTTCACAATCTAAATCTAATAGTACTAGATGATTGCTCTATGTAAGCATGCTCATTTCTTTTTGTGATTTTATAGCGTTGTTTATAAGTACGATTAATAATTGTTTCTGGATCATAAATCCATAAACCCTACTATTAATAATGATATCCCCACTGTCCGATTATGGATTTGACAAACACCTTGGAGATTTCATTTAACAGCAAGAAAAATGGCCATCAAACCCAAACATGAACAAGAAATCAAAGACGTGACCAAACATACCAGAAAAGTCAATCAGTTCTCAAGATTATTTTCACAAAACAACGTTTGCTGACAGAATCACAGAAACATAACAAACATGATTTAGCCATTGGTCAGCTAATGGCTACAAAATTAACATGAACATAGTTTATGAAACCAATAACCAGGACCGGCTTTAGGGTGTGCTGGCAGTGCTTAAGCACAGGGCCTAATAATTTTGATCTTAAATTTCCTTAAGATTCAGGGTCCAATTTTTTTTGAAAAATATCATTATCAACAGATATACATACAGAACTGATGAAAATATGCAGAGTTACATACGTGGCATTGGAAAAGAAGAAGAAATTAGGGTCCATAAAGTTCAGCCGACAACTTTTAACACGTCAATGTTTTAATTTTTAATTGTTTTATCATTATTTTAAACAATTTGTAAAGATTAATTTTAATATATGGCACGGGGTCCATAGAAGTCTTGAGCCGGGACTGCCATTAACCACTACCTAGAATGGAGAGAACTCAAGGAGATCATTGCAGACAAGAAGAGGCTGGATGCGGAGAAAACTTTTTGTGTTCGATATGCACTACAATGTGAAGCCCATTCAATGCATTACGGTGGGAACAAAACAACAGAAGACATTGAGAGCCTCAAACCACGGTGCAAGTGCTTTAGTACAAGGCCGGTGTAATGACCGCCCCCGGAGTATTTCACTACAAAAAAACAGGCGGATAGTGACGGACAAAATCGTCAGAAAGTCGTCGGAATAGGCATATTTTGACGAAATTCTGACGAACAGGTTCGTCGGTATCATTTCGTCGGAAAAAACTAATTCGTCGGAATTTCGTCGGACCATCCGAAGACTTTCTGACGAACACCGAGAAACCATATTCCGACGAACTTTTGACGAAACTCCGATAACAACTTCCGAGGGCAGGATTCATAGGAATCACTATCTCCGACGAACTGAGTTCGTCACAATATAGCGACGACATTGGTTCGTCACAATATTCCGATGACATTAGTTCGTCACAATATACTGACGAACGCAAGTCGTCACAATATACCCACGAACTGGCGTCGTCAGTATATTCCAACGACTTGCGTTCGTCGGTATATTGTGACGAACTAATGTCGTCGGAATATACCATTTTTTGTAATTTTTTTTTTTAATTTTAAATATTTTTTATATTTAAAATTAATCTAAATAAACAAAATCTGAAATTTAAAACTAATAATATTATAAAATATAAATTCATACAAACGTAAATAGAAAAAAAAACATTGATAAAGTTTAAAAAACACAAAGTTTTAAAACTCAGTAGGAAACAAGCGTTCTAGCTTTTCCATTATCTGAGCGTTGGTCTTCTTTTGGGATTCCAGCTCGGCAATGATAGTGGTGTTCTGCTCCTCCAATGCCATAATCCGTTCATCTTTGTTCTGTAGTTGCTCCAGAATCATGGGATCGGTATNTAGGAAACAAGCGTTCTAGCTTTTCCATTATCTGAGCGTTGGTCTTCTTTTGGGATTCCAGCTCGGCAATGATAGTGGTGTTCTGCTCCTCCAATGCCATAATCCGTTCATCTTTGTTCTGTAGTTGCTCCAGAATCATGGGATCGGTATACGAAGCTTGCGAAGAAGACCCCGGACCCGAAGAAGAACGACGAGCCAATCCAACTAAACGACCTCCTTTCCTTTTAGGAACCGCCTACAAAAATATTTAAAGTTAGTAAGTAAACTACATTATAAAATAAATATATTAATTAAAATTACCTTTTCAACCATATCATTGATTTGCAACTGCAACATGTTGGTTGAAGCTCCCGTAGAATCGCCGTCATCAGAGAGAGGCTGAGAAGCTAAAAGAGCTTCTTTTTGAGTTTCCACCAACTCAACGACAGATCTGATCACGGGGTCTTGAACTTGACCCGTGTTCTTGTTAGTGTGAGCCTCCTTAATGAGAGTGAGACGATCAACGGGATTACCATCATTTGCTTCAATCTAAAAAACAACCATTAGCCAAGGAATAATATAAAAATATTTATTAAATTAAAAAAGTTAAATAAAAAGAATAGAACTTACAAGTTGATCTTCCTTGGAAGACATAGAGCAAGCGCCGAGGTTGTGCACATACATACCTTGCCCGCCACGATTGCTCTTCCGGTTCTTGGAGTTCTTGCGAGATGTCGTTGCAGTCTCGTCCTTCCCCAAATGGACTATCAACTGCTCCCATACCGTCCCGTTGATGAACCGTGGCCTCTTGTTCTTTTGCCATACTGTCTTCCACGCGTTGATCTGCTTCGTATAAGAGTCCATGGCCTTTTCGTTGAATCTCTGACGGACTGTTTCCGTGAGACCAGACTCCCAAGTGAAGTCTTGCTACAAAACACATAAAATTTTATAAGTAAATATATATAAAAATAATTGAAAATGCTTTAAAAAAATTGAAGAGTTACCGCAAACTGACGAAACCACAACTCCCGTTCCTCGTGAGGGATCACACTCCACTTCGGATATCCGGTACGGAGCATGGAATACATCATATTGTTGATGCTCCTACTAATGCCATTGCTCGACTTGTCAAACCTTTAAAAAAATACATGTTTAGAAAGTTAATTAATGTAAAAAACATAATTCTACAAATAAAATAAAAATACTGACCAAGTCGTACGTCCCGGCTGTGGGTTGGGATGAAGAACCGGGAGATACTCTAGACCTGGTTGTTGAACCAATTGTTCAACTGACATGACCGCTGGATCCTGCTCATAAGCTGGAGGGGGGGGGAACATATGGAGGGGGGGGAACATATGGAGGGGGGGAACATACGGAGGGGGAGCATATCCGGGAACCGAGTTTTGTTCGTGAGACGATCCCGATGCACGGGAACTGCTCACCGAACTACCTCGGCCGCCACGGTATGTGGGACGACGGAGCAATGCGGCATGGGTGGGTGCATCCTCGGACCTAAAAAAAATATTACAATACATTAGAATTCTTTTCAAATCTTTTTTTAAAAAAAAAGTTGTTAAATATTTAGAAAAGGTTGTTAAATAATTAGAAAAATTACAAAAACGTTTTATTATATATAATATATTACTGAAAATAACAAAAACGTTTTTAAAAATAAAAAAAACGTTTTTAAAAATTAGAATACATTTTATAAAAAAAAATTAAGTATAGAAAAAGTGGTTAAATATTTAGAAAAATTACAAAAACGTTTTATTATATATAATATATTACTGGAAATAACAAAAACGTTTTTAAAAATTAAAAAAAAAACGTTTTTAAAAATTAGAAAACATTTTATAAAATGTTTTTTAAGTATAGAAAAAGTTGTTAAATATTTAGAAAAATTACAAAAACGTTTTATTATATATAATATATTACTGGAAATAACAAAAACATTTTTAAAAATTAGAAAACATTTTATAAAATGTTTTTAAGTATAGAAAAAGTTGTTAAATATTTAGAAAAATTACAAAAACGTTTTATTATATATAATATATTACTGGAAATAACAAAAATGTTTTTAAAAATTGAAAAAACGTTTTTAAAAATTAGAAAACGTTTTAAAAAAAATTAAAACAACAATCCTAGCTAATAGATCCTAAAACTATCCATTCAATCCTAGAATTTTCAATCAAACAACCTCAAATCCTAAGATCTAACGTCCTAAACCCTAAATCTAACATCTTACATGATTTGTGGTGGAGAGGAGTCACCGGAGAAGAGAGGCGGTGGAGAGGAGTCGCCGGAAAAGAGAGTAGTCGCCGAGAGAAGAGAGAAGAGAGAGGACTCGCCGGAGAAGAGACAGGAGTCGCCGGTGGAGAGAGGAGTCGCCGGTGGAGAGGATTCGCCGGTGGAGAGAGATTCGCCGAGAGAAAAGAGAGTGATGAGGCGGAAATGTCGAGGAAGGAAGAAGAAGTAGGGTTTTTATTTTAATGATTCCGACGGAATAGGGTTCGTCGGAAATCCGTCAGTATATAGTGACGGAATTCCGACGAAATCATTAAATTCAAACCGATTGGCGGTTTGGGAAATATTCTCATGCGGTTTGCTTCCCGGGTAATGATTTCGTCAGTATTCCGTCAGTAAATTGTGACGCAATACCGACGAACTTGTGTTTTTAATTAAATAAACCACAGTTCGTCGGTATTCCGTCACTATATAGTGACGGAATTCCGACGACTTAAGGTTTAGGGGTTTAACACAAGTTTCTAAATGCAAAATTCAAATCTTTCCAAATGAATATAGTATTAGCATAAAGATTTAATTATAAAAATGTGTTCAAAACACGATTTTACACAAAAACATTTTTGTAGTGTAAGATTATATGAATGTAATTGTATAAATACATGAATGTTAATATGAGATGTTATACATACATAAATATTTTAATGAGTTGTTATATTTGAACCGGTGCGATCTAATACTATACAAAACACTTCTTATGTGTTATTTTAATAGTTCCGGTTCCAAATTTATATATTTTTTGATTTGAAAATCTTTAAAAACACAGTTCGTCGGTATTCCGTCAGTACGTTGTGACGGAATACCGACGAACTTGTGTTTTTAATTAAATAAACCACAGTTCGTCGGTATTCTGTCACTATATAGTGACGGAATTCCGACGACCTTTTTTTTTAAAAAAAAAATGTAAGATGTACTACAACTAATAAATACAAGTCAAGTAATATATAAGAGTTCCTAATCAGAATCTTCAGAATCTTCATCAAACTCTCCAACCACAGCTTCGTCCTCTGAATGTACAACCGCATCAAGTCCAAACTCGTTAAAATTCTCAACAAGTTCAACATCTGCCAAATCTTCAACTGCAGTCACGTNGACATACCTGATCAGCTTGTGAAGCAAGAATGAAGGGATCATAATATTGAAGTTTCCGCCGTGAATGAACCGATGTAACACCAAACGCATCAGTCTTCACTCCTCTATCTGGGGTGGTGTCATACCACTCACAATAGAATACTACACACCGCAATCCAACCATACCAGGAAACTGGATTTCCAATATTTCTTCTATGTTTCCGTAGTAGACATCGTCACCGGAAGAAGACGAAACACCAGCATCATATGTTGTCTTAGAATGACCTTTCCTTGTGAATGCATATCCTCACGTACAATATTTTGGATATGATCTGACCACATAGTTTGGTCCCTGCACAAATTCACGTATCCAATCATCGAACACAAAACCTCTGGCCAAACCATCATTCACATATAAATTAAAAACATATATGAGTGAAAAGTTAGTTACTTTAAATTAAATATAAACTAATGATATGCATAAAGTAATATGATATATGACTCACATATCTAAGAAACCATGCAGCAAATCCGTTATGTCTGAGTTGTTGAAGCTCATCTTCTGTCGCATGCCTGTGAGTCATACGCAACTCTGCCATATAAACACTATAT